>PVIY010002065.1:101596-134616 GCA_004026745.1 Myrmecophaga tridactyla
GGGTTCGCCTATGATAGATCCTTGAGCAACTGAAGAGAGCTAAGGAATCTGCTCAGGAACTTGCCTAGGAATTGCATGAAACCCACCATGGAACCTGCCATGGAACTGCTTGAAACCCATCATGGAACCCACCGTGGAAACCACCATGGAACCTGCCAATGGAACCCGCCATAGAACCTACCATAGAACCCACCATGGAACCTGCCATGGAACCCACCATGGAACCCACTATGGAACCCACCATAGAACCCACCATGGAACCTGCCATGGAACCACTTGAAACTCACCATGGAACCTACCATGGAACCCACCATAGAACCCACCATGAAACCTGCCATAGAACCTGCCATGGAACCCACCATAGAACCCACCATGGAACCTGCCATGGAACCTACCATGGAACCCACCATAGAACCTACCATGGAACCTGCCATAGAACCCACCATGAAACCTGCCATGGAACCTGCCATGGAACCTACCATAGAACCCACCATGGAACCTGCCATGGAACCCACCATGGAACCTGCCATGGAACTGCTTGAAACCCACCATGGAACCCACCATAGAACCCACCATGGAACCTGCCATGGAACCTGCCATGGAACCCACCATGGAGCCCGCCATAGAGCTGACCATGGAGCCCACCATTCTTTCTTTCCTCCTGCTTGACAGAAACCTAGAAACTAAACTTAATGTTGGTGATTATCCTATGCTTTGCCTCATTTATAACTATTTTCCCATTTCTCTAAATGGCTTTCTGTCTTACTTTATCCTTAACTATGCTATATTCATGTGTGTGTGTGTGTGTATTTACCTCAGATCCCATTTGGAAGTCGAAACTGAATAAATTATTGAAAAGTCAAATATTTCTACATTACATATGAGAAAGTATGGAAGAAAGTTGGACTTTGGTGCCAAAGAGTCCATGTAAATCCTTATTCTATTATATATTAGCTATAAATGACCCAGTCATGGTACCTATTTTTCATGAGCTTATCTTTCCTCGTTTGAAAATAGGATGATAGGCATCCCAAAGGCTTGCCATGAAGATGAAACAGGATAATAGATGTAGAGGGTGTTTCCACAATGCTGGGATCATGTCAGGCTCTCAATGAATAGTAGTTTGAGTCCCCTTTTCCTCACCTACTTCCATACCCTAACATCCTTTGAGTTGAGAGTAGCCAAGAGCTGGAACACTAGGCTCCCACCCAGAAAAGAGAGCAGGATGATGACAAAGCAGAGTTGGATAAGTGTGGGATAATCTATGGAGTTATCCCAGTCTAAGGATCATGGTTTGCTCCTGTGGAGGGGAGAATCACTCCCTAATGGAGAGCAAACAGAACAATGTATATATGCAGTCTTCCCTCAGAAACAAAAACATCCCTTAGCTGAGCCTAGGAGACGAGGAGAGGAACAGCATGTGGGATGCAAGTCCGAATCCTGCAGGCTTGGCTAGCCATCTGCATCTTCCTGTCCTCGCCATAGAAACTAGAGGATACTGAAGGATGGCTCCACATATCCACTGCCATCTCATGTAGACTGAAGAAAAGTGCCTTCCTGCCTTGAGAAAAATGGGCATTTTTTCCGATTATGTGAAAATCTGTCTTAATGCCTGAATCCCTCACAAATTTCAGCTGATTTTGATGCCTTATAAGAAATGTAGGAGGGTCGTTGGTTTTTACTACTACTTTACAGCCTCCTCCTCCTCCTCTTTCTTCTTCTTCCTCCTCTTTCCTTCTTCTTCCACCTCTCTCCTGCTTTTTCTCCTCCTTCTTCTCCGCCTCCTTCTCCTCTTCACCCTCTTTCTTCTTCTTCTCCTCTTACAATTCCTCCTTATCTTTATTTTCTTTTCCTCTTACACTTCCTCCTTATCTTTATTTTCATCATTGAAGTGATAAAGATCACTTTCAGTTGCACAGAAAGTTTAAAATCATATTTTTAAATTTTACATCTTGAATTGATTAGGAGAGAAAACACAATTAAGGACTCTGAATATCTTGTGAGAATAAAGATGTCAAGATGAAAGATTTCAGTTATTAGCACTGCTCTTTATTTTTTATGGAATATAGAAAAGTGTATTGACATTTTCTGTTGAGCAAGATTACTTCAGATGCTATATTATATGGGTGTTAATATTTACTACAATTTTAATGTATAACTCTAAAGATGTGCCCACAAAACACCCCTTAGAGTAATTGGAACGTAAAAAGTGTCCATGCTCCTAATGGAGAAAGAGAGTACAGGGCTTTTCCTGCTGGTATTTGATGGTCATTTAAATTCTTCACTTATCAATGGAAGCATAGATTCCTCAGTACTGCAAAGCTCAAGTGTATTTTAAATTCACATTATAAATATTTAAAGTGGTTCCATTTCACTCAAAAAATAAAAAACCATACAATGCATAACCTTCGCAAAATTGTCATCATTATGCTTTAAGTGAAGCAAGGTTGCTGCTAGACAGCTATGACTTTATTTTGGACACCATGTATAATTGAGTTTTAAATAATAATAGTGCAGCAAGTCTGTAAAAAATCAAGTCAACTGAATTTCACGTTCATGGATGCATTGAGTTTTACAGTGCTGCCAAGTAGATAAGTCAAGTATAGGCCAATTTTCCATAATCCAGATTACTCAACCAGTCCATGACTATTTCAGACACTTTTCTGAATAAATATTATAATAATATATCAACTCTGTCAAGTAATTGGTTTTTGAATCTAAAAATATCACTACTATTACACTGAAATAAATTACTAGAGTATGTATAGGTAGTTCTATAAGAATAGGGCAAAATATAGAACATATATGGAACATGAAAGAGGGGCTATTATGATTTAAGCATTAAGCAACATGGCAATTTCAAATATCAGGTTCAGAATTTGAAAGGTCAAGGCAGCTTAATGACAAGATTTTTTTTCTCTATTAAGTCTGAACATAAATATCAGCATTGTAGTGAAGTCAGGAGACATGTTGTGGTCTTATTTTGCCTTGGACCTTGAGCTTGTCATTTGGAATCTTTTGCCCATTTCAAAGGCCTGATTTTACCATTCATAACTTGCTGACTTCCAAATACATAAATTTCTAGTCCAGACTTTTCTGCTGTGCCACAAAATCTGAATATTTGCCTATCTTCTGAATTAAATTCACTTAGGTGTTTCTCAGTCTCTCAGTTTAGGTGGGTTTTCTCATTTCTTCTCCTGCCCCTTTCTGCTAGCAACAGCATCCCTTCTTAGCATTTCCTTCAGACCACTCTCCGCTCTATCCTTACTTGTTATAATTAATTGATTACCCAGCTCTATGAGTACCATTTCCTCAACAACTCTTCCTTTTCTGAATTTAGACTCTCATCACTTTTTACTTTTATGACCTCTAGTCCTGGGTCCCTCTAATATTTCCCTCCCAGCATTTTTTATTTATTTATTTTTTTTTTGCATGGGCAGGCACTGGGAATCAAACCTGGGTCTCCAGCACGGCAGGCGAGAACTCTGCCACTGTGCCACAGTCCATAGCGATCTTTTAAAATGCAAATCTAATCTTGTCACCCTTGCTTAAAAATCCCCTGATGGCTTCTTGCAACTTTCAAGGAAATGTTCAAGCTTTGTAGTTCACCCATTAGGCAAATGTCGGTTGAATAGTAAGCAAACAAAATGCTTGGTTTGCATCAAATAGATCAAAGGTCCCTTAACCTACTAGAATTTTAACATTCTAGATACAATTCCAAGCCCTCTGGTTCTGACACTAGTATGCTTTTTTTCACCCTGCTCCATACACTGACCCCATCCCAGTTTTAACAACTATATGTTAACATAAAGAAGATAGAGAGCAGCAGGCTTCTATTTTATAACCTCCATACTCTCACAGTACCTTGGGAGAAAGATGCTCCACCTCAGGCTTGACTCCTGGGAGCAAACTTTCTAAATTATTTTAGAGATGAACCTGGTCATATTATAACATGCTGTCCAGCCCCTCATCAGATGCCAACATGTTATAACAAATCTTTGGCATTTAACAAGGGGCAAAAATGGAGACTTTTGATGTCTATCTTGGGAGGCCGTATCTTCTATGTAATTCATGATATATATAACTATAGTCTACGGCAAAATTTCAGCCGCAGGCTCCTCACTATTCCAACATATATGTGTCTATGTAATCCAAGTGCACTTGATTATCTGCTTAGGCAGCACAGAACAGACTAAAATTTATAGCTTCATTCTTGTTGCAGTGTCTTTTGAAGTCCAAATGATCAATTTGTTCCTTTATGGAATGTGCTTTTGGTGCCACATCTGAGAAATATTTGCCTAAACCTAGGTCATAAAAGTCTTTTCCTGTATTTTAACATAGAAGTCTTATACTTTTAGCTTATATTTAGGTCTGTGATCTATTTTGAGTTAATTTTGGTATATGGTATAAGGTATGGTCCAAAGTTAATTTTCTTGCATATGGATATACAATTTTTCCAGCACCATTTGTTGAAAAGACTACTGTTTCTCCCATTAAATTGCCTTGGCACCTTTGTCAGAGATCACTTGTCCATATATGTGTGGGTTTGATGGTATTTTCATCTTATTTTACATTTGGGAAAACTCAGGCTCATAGCTATTAATTAACTCATTCACGGATACAAAGATATAAGGATTCTGTGTGTGATCTCAAAACTATTACTCCATGACTTCAGGCAAGTTACTTAACTTCTCTGATCTCCTGTTTCCTCAAATATAAAATAGGCCTAAATTATAATTATAATTATACCTACATGACTGGAAGAATCAGGCTCATTCCTTACCCATTCCTTATTGATACTTCTTATAAAAGTCAGTCCTTGCTGTCCTCTTTTTACACAAAACTGTTGTCCCAGTGCCCCAGGCAGAGACAGGGGTAGACCCCAAGCCAGAGGAGCTGAGGCTCATGGCATTCTCTCTCCAGAATTCAAAGCAGAGACTTCACATGGGTCATTCAGTGTGAGGTACCTGGACTAAGACCTGAGGTGGACTCCTGGGACCCCCGTGCGGTCGTAATGATGGGGACCCATGCAAATGAGGAGCAGAAAAGCCCATTTGTGAGAGAAAAGGGATTCTTCTTGCTGGATTTGGCTTCCAGGTTCGAGGCTGCACGTGAGAAAGAATTCAAGGGCAAAGCACAGATAGAGCAAGTAGGTAGAAAGTTTGTCGTGTACACATGCAGAGAGGAAGCATGCAGGCACTCTTGTAAGATGATAGAGGCAAGAGGTCCCCAGTGTTGAAGTCCCCAACGATGGGGTCATTTGCTTTTATTGCTTCACTTTACTTACTCCCCCCCTTCCTTGTTCGAGGTCCTTCCTCTACCCTCCCTTCTCTCCAGGGTGGTGCCTGGTGGTAGGCAGTGCATTTGGGTGGGTTACTGGCTGCCAAGTGTGTTTCCCTTAAGTGGGTAGCCCCTGGGCAGGGTGTCTGTGGACACAGGCCCTCCTGACCTTGATTAACTGTCCTTGCTCAATGGCTTTACTGTGGTACCTTCTCTCCCTGCTCTCCGAGTCTTAGCTCCCTCAGTAGCACCTGTGGGAGAAGCCAAGATAAGGAGCTTCAGCTCCAGACCTCAGTCATGTGTTCCAGGCATTTAGGAGGCTGCCAGCCAACCTTCCCTGTGGGTCCCAGTAGCCCTCTCCATTTCTTTACAAGAAACTCAGTTCTTTTCTTTAAACATGAGTTAGTTTAAAAGGGTCATTGTTTTATGAGGAAATGATCCCTGAGATAGAGGATTATTGCAAAGATAAAATTGAAGTAAGGAAATATTTAGTTGGAGCTGGATGAAATTGCAGACATACAATTATTTTATTCCTAACAAAAATGGCAATTTCATAATAAATGTTAATATATGTTACAGTGCTTATCACAGTACCTGAAAGTGTTGGTCACTTCACTAGTCTTACAGTAATTCTGGTCCTGTCAGATACTGTCCTTATTTAAAATTTCGGTATTTTTTACATCATGGATTGTGGGGCATTAATTATAATTTTTAAAACTATTGCATTAAAATATGTTCTTCAATGCTGATTCAATTTTATTTTTATTTGTTTATGTATTTATTTATCTTTTTATTTCTGATTCAGTTTTTTAGGATCTTTTGGATTAGATTGTTCCTGTGGCGATGGGACCCACCCAATTGGAGGTGGGACCTTTCAACTGGATGGTTTCCATGGAGGTGTTTCTCCATCCATCAAGATGGGTCTTAACCTGCCTACTGGGGTCCTTTAAGAGGGAACCATTTTGGAAAAAGCTTCAGAGCCGAGAGAACTGACACAGCCAACAAGACTCAACAGACCTGACAGAGCCAACATGAGATCCAGATGTTTGAAGATGCAGTAAGAAGAGGCCCCTGGGGAAGCAGTTTGAAACCAGAAGGGAAAGGACCAGCAGGAGCCAGCCACATGCCTTTTCAGCTGACAGAGGTGTTCTGGGCCCATAGGCCTTTCTTCAATCAAGATACCTTTCTCTGGGTGCTTCAGCTTGGAGATTTTAATGACCTTAGAACTGTAAACTTGCAATATAATAAATTCCCATTTTAAAAGTCACTCCATTTCTGGTATTTTGCATCCCAGCAGCTTTTAAAAACTATAACATGCATTTATAATTCATTACAAAGTTTGTGGCTCCCCTTAATTTTTTGCTGGCAGTGACTGAGGCATTTGCCTCACACACTCGGCCCTACTGCAGGGACCATCATTAGCATATTAATAGTGTAATTGTTGTATTATTAGAATGACTTGTAGGAAACAGCTGAATTGCAATCAGCCATTACTCTGGCATTCAGTGAACTTGATTCATTCAAAGGCAGTCTTGGAAACCAGTCAACGCTCTTATAGTAGAAAATTACCCACAAATCAAAATTCACATAATAAATACAAATTTTTAAAGTTTCAAGCTGTCAAATACTGAGAGAAAGCATAGATTCTTTAGAGCATGACCTTATGGGAAAGTTAGAAGTGAGACAAACATAATTTATTGTCTCTTCTCTATGAGACACCATTCAGGTCTGCTTAAGTTTCCTAGGCTGCTTAAACAAATACCAAGAAACGGCACAGCTTAAACCATGGGAATATATTCACTCGCAGTTTTGAGGCTGGGAAAATGTCCAAATCAAGGCTTTGTCACGGTGACTCTTTCTTCCTGAAGATTGTGGTATTCTGGGGCTGGCTGCTGGTGATCCTTGGCTCCTCTGTCACATGGCAAGGGACATAGCTGTATATCCTGGGCTCTTCCTTCTCTGCTGGTTCCATTTCAGCTTCTTGCTTCCTATAACCTACTTTGAACTCAAAAGTCTCTTGTCTTCACACTCTTAAAACTAAAGATACAGATTCGTTGCTCAGTATAAGTCCTTGTTTTCAGCAGCAGCAGCAGCAGCAACATCCAATATAACAGACATAAAAACTGTCAGCATGATTTTTGATTGCTCCTACTTTTCTACTTTGAAAATTCAGGTCCTGTTTTTAACAGTCTAGAGTCCACAGCCTGGAGAACAGTTTGCCATGATCATGTCAGTCAGAGGGAACAAAGCTATCTTCCGATTTATCCTCCATGTTACCATGCAAAAACATTACTCAGTAGGAGGAGAGAATGCAAACCACACATATTTCAAAGAATCTTGACTTTAGTCATCGAGAACTTCAGCATGTCTTGTGAAGTTCTGATTTCCTCAGCAAATGCTGAATAAGCTCATGCCTGCAAGCTTTGGCACAGAACACAACCTAGTAGAAGCTAAAGGAAATAAGGCAATGATGCCAAAGAGTGCCAGACATTTTGCACCATCATCGAAACATGTTTAAAGGATTTCTACACATCTGAACTCAGAGAGGTACAAATGGAAGAGCCAAAATTAGACCCAACACAATGTTCTATCCCCATTCTACCTGAGCTCCCTCAGCCAAGCAAAGCACCAGATGACATTCCATTCCCCCAGTCATATAAAGGCAAAGTCAACCTAGATTTACGACACCAGTTGCAGATCTAACTACTCCTCCCCTTGTCTTCTGTATCACAGTTAGTGAAACCACCATCTGTGCAAGGCTTCAAGTCAAAAACTTGTAACTTCTTGCTACTCTCTGTCCCTCTTCCCTATCTCCTAAGACCTCACATCTGCACTGACTCCTACACACAACCCACTTCTCACCAATACAAACCAAATGTCTTGCTCAAGTCAGCATCACCTCTTGCTGAACCACTGTTGTGACCCCTTTTCTAGTCTCCCACTTCCATTTTCCCCTACAAACAACAGGAGTGATCCTTCTAAACATATAAATCAGGTCATACTCTCTAATGTTTGAAACCTTTGAATGGCTTCCCTGCCACTTGGGATGACATCCAAACCCCTAATGCTGGCCTCCAAAATCACAGGATGTGCCCCTGCTTAGGTCTCTACCTTATTTCTTACCTTTCTCTGTCTCTCTTGCTCCTTTTTTTTATACCTTAGTCAGACCAGCTTTCTTGTCTTTCCTCAGAAAGAACCTAAACTCATCCCACCATAGGTCTTCTCTTTTCCCTCTGCTCAGATTCCCTAAATCAGTCATGTAGCTTGTTGCTTCTCATCAATGAGTTTCAGATCAAATATCTTCTCAGAGAGGTCTTTCTTACTAAATACCCTGGTTAAGCAGTCGGCTAGTTTGCCTCTTGTTACTTACTAATGTTTGGATTATAAATGCATGTTATAGTTTGTTAAAGCTGCTGGAATGCAAAATACCAGAAATGGAGTGACTTTTAAAATGGGAATTTATTATATTGCAAGTTTACAGTTCTAAGGTCATTAAAATCTCCAAACTGAAGCACCTAGAGAAAGGTATCTTGATTGAAGAAAGGCCCATGGGCCCAGAATACCTCTGTCAGCTGAAAAGGCATGTGGCTGGCTCCTGCTGGTCCTTTCCCTTCTGGTTTCAAACTGCTTCCCCAGGGGCCTCTTCTTACTGCATCTCCAAACGTCTGGATCTCATGTTGGCTCTGTCAGGTCTGTTGAGTCTTGTTGGCTGTGTCAGTTCTCTCGGCTCTGAAGCTTTTTCCAAAATGGTTCCCTGTTAAAGGACCCCAGTAGGCAGGTTAAGACCCATCTTGATGGACGGAGAAACACCTCCATGGAAACCATCCAGTTGAAAGGTCCCACCTCCAATTGGGTGGGTCCCATTGCCACAGGAACAATCTAATCCAAAAGATCCTAAAAAACTGAATCAGAAATAAAAAGATAAATAAATACATAAACAAATAAAAATAAAATTGAATCAGCATTGAAGAACCTGGTTTTTCTGGGGTACACAACAGTTTCAAACCAGCACAAAGCATTTGTTTACTTTTCCCATTAGAATGGAAGCGCCATTCGGGCGGGGCATTTGCTCTCTTATTTCTTCAGTATGCAGGGTCTACAATGCTATGCACTGCATGAAAAGTCCCAGTACATTCTGGTTGCTTCCTCCCCAGATGAGAAAACCAAAGAAAATATCAAGTAATTTAAACATGCTTCTAAAAAACATGTGGGCATGAACCATAAATCCTTGAGCTTTTTTCTTCAGTGATGAGGTGTCTTACCATTTTTCCTGGTAGACTCAGAGAGCTCCAGAAGGCAGAAGGGAGGCAGTTAGTGTGGCAATGGGATAATGAAGGCGCAGAGCAATGAAGCATCCACTGTTTCCTTCAATATGCATTCTTCAAAAAAGTGATCGAAGTCCGGTTGACTGAAATTCGGGCAGAGAAGGTTTGAAACAGATGCTGGGTGGAAACGATACCCTTCATATCCACACATTCTCCTGGTTGGGTCTTTAGGGAAATGTGGCTTCCACTGAGGATGCATATTTTTGATGACCAAGTAGCTGTCAGACTTAAACTGGGATCTGCTCTAAATATGTTTCACATATTGCTGCAATACTTTTTACTATCTCTTTGTAACCATGTAGCTATTAAACAGAATTTTTACCAATTATTTGTAGAAGCCCACACAATGTATTTTAGGGAATATTATACATAATTGAGAAATTTATTTTTAAAGACTACTTAGAGAAATATATATATATATATATATACATATACTCACACACACTCATACACATATATACAGATATATGTGTGCATATATATTAGAGATTGTATATGCACATATCAGGAAACATACAGTAGCAGGCTTCTCAGTGACACACACTTCTCTTTTCAGAAGAGGTAGGGAAGCAGTTGTCATCTTGTCAACCTCAGCTTGCTCAGAAGGCATTTCAGAATACTTTTGAATCCTTAAAAATCATCTTCACGTTGAGACTTCCCATTTGAATAATGAAAGACATCTTGAGAGGTTTAGAGCACTTGCCAACTGCCATTTAAGCATATTATTTATGAACTCTGTGCTCTTTAAAAATGAGAAAAGAGAAAAAAAGCAATTAAGAACTATTCTCGCCTTCAAGAAAACAAAGAACACAGCCTGACCCTCTTATAAATTCAAAGGTGTATTTTCTCATTCAAATAACCATTTCTATTGTGTGGAAGTACTTCTCACAGTCAAAAGAAGGCCAGAAGGAGAATCTTTTTATTTCGTTCAAAGGGAAGAATGGGTGACATATGTGCTGTTTAGAAATTCACTCCAATGATTCACTCTGTTGAAATAAATACAATGCCCTATCCCTTTCTTAAGAAATAAACCCCAATTCACATTTAAATGAGCTAAAAAGCTTGAGTATCTTTGCCAAAGACTATAAGCATATGCATATGTTCTAAAACACAAGCATATGTGTTTTAGAAATTATGTCTAATATAATGCTTAAATTTAGTAAATACTTAGTATTACCAGACAGGGTGCTGAATGTTACATATGGATTAGCTCTTAATATAAGACTGTACTATTAAAATTCTCATTTTACACTCAGGATGAATGAGCCAAGGTTTAGAGGTTGAATAACATGCTTCTAAGAGGAAGAGCCACATCTGTCCCTCAAAACTGAGCACTTCACTTCTATGCTCTGCTGCGCCCAGGTATTAGCATGTATCCTAGACTGTGAAGGGTTAATCAATCTGAAAGACCCCATGTCAGAACACTGCATCTCAGTTTGGGACCTCAAAAAAAGCATTACCATGCTAATTCCTTTTAGCTGTCAACAATAGAAAAGACTCACATTAAAATCTCTCCAGAGATTTTAATGCTCCCCAAGTCACCTTTTCTCTTCAGTATAATTCTAACCCCTCATCTATCCAATAGCCATTTACCCAAAAACTCACAAAAAAAAAGAGCTCAGCCCATCATTGCTCCCCTCTTGTTATTTTTATATTTTTACTGATTAGGTTATTTTCTACCATGCTTACCAAAAAGGGAAGCAGGTTTGAAATGGGGAAAAGCAATGAGCTAAGATAGATTTAAACTATGTAGCAAACCCATAGATAGAATCTAGATTATAGGTTACCAGGACACAGGATGGGGGTAAAAAATAGGGAGTTGAGGCTTAAAATGTACAGAGGACCTGTTGGGAAGGCTGGAAAAGTTCTAGTAATGGATGGTGGTGATGGTAGCACAATGTCAGGTACATAACTAAGAGCACCAAATCGTATGTGTGAATGTGGGTAAAAGGGGAAATTTTAGGATGCATAGGTAAGAAAATTAAGTTTAGTTTTCACATAAGATGGTGCAGGAAAGGGCTGCAGAATAATTCAAACTGGTTTTGCAGACAGGCAAGGAAAGTGCCTCTGACATAAGCCTAGAATTGGTGCGAAATAGGGTAGAAACAAAGTTTAAATAAGCAACTACCCGAGTCATTGAAATGTAAAGCATAATCAAAGGTGGGAACCTGGAAACTTGAATTAGTTAGACTATCTGGACAGGCTGTAACCTCTGGAGTATCCAATCAGCAGAGAAACAGGGGAGGGGCCTGCATGCTAAGCTTAAGGTATAAATACCTGTGGCATTTTATTGTTCGGTGCCCTTTCTTGCAAGAGGGTGAATAAATTCTTTTCTTCTCCACAACCGGGTGAGTACTTATTCTCTTTCAAGGATGGTGTTCTTTCTAACAGTATATATTTTACTAGAATAATTTTTTTTAAATCTATGGAAATGTACAGCACAAACAGTAACTCCTAAGTTAAAACATTGATGATAGTTAATAGTACAATTATAAAAATGTAACAAGCGTACCACACCAATGCAAGGTGTTAATAAGGTGGTAGATAGGAACCCTGTGTTCTGTAAACCCACAACTTCTCTAATAAATTTTCAACATACTACCACACATGCAAAAAAAATGCAGTCATGCACATAATTTTTAAAGAATTTGCATACACAATCTCAATATTTTATAACAAGTTTAGGATTTGATTCTGGTTTATCCTGAGTGATGCCCATTTCATGTCAGACAGCTGTACTTCACAGGGGATTTTCTTGGTCAATCACCTTGTGAGGTGAAATCCTTAAAAAAGGGATGCTAAAATGAGGAATGGAAATGAGCCAACATCCGGACCTTAAGCATCGTCATTAAAAACAAAAGGCACAGTGTGGGCCATGGTGGCCCAGTGGCAGAATTCTCACCTGCCATGCAGGAGACCTGAGCTCAATTCCCAGAGCATGCCCATGCAAAATATATATATATTAAATGATATAAATTTACAATTAAAAAGTAATATAGAGCAGTGCAACAGTGGCTCAGTGGCAGAGTTCTCACCTGCCATGCCGGAGACCCGGGTTCAATTCCCAGTATGTGCCCATGCAAAAAATAAATTTAAAAAATAATAAATAAATAAACAAAAAACAAAGGCATGAACAAAAAAGCAGAACCCCTCTGCCTGCACAAGGCATGAACAGCACCTACGATATAAATTCTGTGATCTCTATCCTTCCTACATCTAAACCATCCTAACCACACAGAAGACAAAGCTGGAAAGGGCTGCCAGCCTATCTAGGAAACCCACTTGGTACCATTCTCTCTCATGATTCATTTTTCCAATTTTATCTGTGGAATGAAAGAAAACGTCATCTTTGTGCAAAACATAAATAAGAAGAAGAGCTTCTATCTAATACAACCAGCTGCAAAAGAAGAGAGGATGATTCCATCCTAACTGGATCTTCTGAGCAAACAGCAGTATTGGAAATCCAGCGTCTTACTTAGGAGGTGAGTGACAAGTTCAATGGATCATGGCAGATAAAGTTTTTATTGCAACCATTTTTTGGTCCATTAGACATAAAAGGAGCCCTATATAAAAAGGAGAAAGCTTTTAGACCCCAAAGAAATGCATCTAGTAAAATTATTATTAAGTTATTCAACTCTCCATTCATTCATGCATGCATTCATGTACTCCAAACACAGTTACTAGGAGCTATTTTATGTTGGGCATGCGATGAGTGTTAAGAATATAAAGATTAAAAAGATCTATCAAAGTTAATATATATTTAATCTTTTTAAGAATGGACTCATTCATGGGAAGAGCCAAATCATTTCTTACCTGGGTGATGATGAGTGAGTTATCAAGGTGAGAAACACTGGTTTCAGTCACACACAAAAAAGATGGCCGAATTTAAAATCACCAGATCACTCGTCTCCTGCTTGGCATGCATGCTTCCGACCCTGTTGTGAATTGACTTGTGCACCCCCCCCAAAAAAAATACATCGAAATCTTAACCCCCAGTACCTCAGAATGTAGCTTTATTGGGAAGTAGTGTCATTGCAGATGGAATTGGTTAAGCTGAAATGATACTGCCGTAGGGCTGCCCCTTAATCCTATAGGACTAACATTCTTATAAGAAGAAAAGAGACACAGGACAGAGAAACATGCCATAAATGATGCACCAAGAATGGCCAGCCAGCCCCAGAAGCTGGGAAGTCAGAGAAAGAGTCATCTCTAGAGACATTGCAGCCTCCAGACCTGTAAGAGAATACATTTCTGTCCTTTGAAGCCAGCAAGTCTGTGCGTTGTGATCACAGCCTTGGAACTCTAATCCAGCCCCTTGCTCTTCATAGCAGGTGCACAGGAACCCCCTCTGTCCAAACCATGTCCATAATCAAAACTCAGCACTGCAACTGCCCTTGAAACAGGCATCATACCCCAAGTAGTCTGGATCTCTTTAGCGTCAGCTGTCACTTCCTGACCGGATTTGCAGTTAGTTCTGTGGGTGCATTTTCTCTCGCCAGCATCTCTATTTCTTGGGGCCGGTGACTGTATCCCTTCCATCATTTCCTGTTGCACATTGCCAGGATTCTATCGATATTTGAAAAATGGTGAGTTACTGTGTGAGGGTTAATGTTTGATAATGTACAGGTTGGCAGAATTTGCCTTGCAAGAGAGAAAAAACATATTGTTGCCCCTGAAGGATAGGAAGGAGTGAAGAAAAAATTTGCACAAAGAGTCTTTTTAGACTGAGGGTAGGTCAGGTAAAATGATGCTTGAAAAATGGTCTTGCTGACAGTTTTTATTTAACCACACTATTGATTTAACCTAAAAAAAAATCACTTACCACTAACTTCCTAAAAAGGGGACACAACATAATTGGAGTATTTGGCAGTTCAGTGGAATCTTCTTTAATCTCACAGATTTGATGGCTAACCTCATCTGGCATAATCCATTTATAATTCTTCTTTTAGTTACCACCCAATTTTCCAACCCTTTTTGAATGTGTAAGACCCAGCGTAGACAAATAGATTACACAATCGAATTGTTTACTAGCAATTTCGTGAGTGATCTCTGACTTGCTTTTCATATTGTTTCATTATACCATATCTTCACGTATCATGTCACATCAGTACATCCAAGTTTTACTTACACTTATGCATGTTTGTCAGTAAAGTGCTAAAGATTAAACATGTAGTAACATCTTAGTCTGTTTCCATCATTTAATTGGATGTTTTTTGCTTCAAAACCCATTAACATTTCTTTCAGCATTTCAGTTGTGTCTATTTACTTATGCTTTTTTTCCTGGAATCTGAGATTACTTCTCAGGTAGTGAGTAGAGAGTGAAACCATGAGTGAGATTGCTGGGAGTCCCTAACTATTGTCATAACTAAAACTCAGGATTTAAGCCAGCCCCATCTATCAGGGCTCCTTCCCCTCCCGTAGCTAAAATCCTTCCTGAGCTTGTTTTACAGGCAGCCAAGCTTGGCTGGAGGTGGTAAACTGGGGCATGCACAGAAACAGATTCTTGTCCCTTAGACGATCCCTCACACCCTAGAAACAAACTTCCTTGGAGCTAGAATTACGAGGTTGAGGAGACACTGGAAGCAAATGAAATACAAGGGGTCCTCCAACAAGAAAGATCCACAGGCACATTGCTACCATGTATGGGCAATCCTAGAAACCACCCATCAGAATATGCCAACCTGAATCCCCATCACTGTCCCCACCTCCCTTTGTTCCCATCCCATAAAACTCCCTCAGTTCTCAGACCAGAGAGACAGCTGACAGCTTGCCTCCCATCTCCTTGCCTGTCAGTCTCACAGGAAAACTCTTTCTTTTCTCAAAGTGCAGTATTGGCTTCTACGCTCATCGGGCAGCAAGATCATTACTTGGCAACAAAAGCATATACATTTGTGGATTAAAAATTAAGTAAAATCTAGAATGACTAGCTACACTCATTTAATTGCATGAATTGCAAGCTCTTCACCATGAGTGATGAAGAAGCTCATAATCCGCTGTGCCCCTGCACCTTTGCTCCTGGCTGTTCTCACTCCAGCCACACTCACCTTGCAGTTCCTCAAACAGGCTAAGCTCTTGGATGTCTCAACACTCGTGTCCATGCCTTGGCCTTTGAAGAATGACATCCCTGGTGTTCACATGGCCTGTTACCATACTTTCCACCTTGACTTACAATCTTTTCAGAGAGACCTCAAAGACCACGCTATCTGGGCCTTGAGCAAGCTTTTATGGGACTCTGGAGAAGCCTCCCTTACCAGGTGTGCTGGTTTGAAAATATTATGCACCCCAGAAAAGCCGTGTTTTAATCCTGATTCAATCTTGTGAGAGCAGCTCATTCTTTTAATCCTGATTCAATACTGTAGGTTGAAAACTGTTAACTAGATTCTCCCTGTGGAGACTGACACTCCCAGTTGTGGGTGTGACCTTTTGATTAGGTGGCCATGTGACTCTACCCATTCCAGGTGGGTCTTGATTAGTTTACTAGAATGCTTTAAAAGAGGAAACATTTTGGAGAGAGGCAGAAATGACAGAATCCTCAGAGCCAAATGAGAGAGCAGATGTAGACACTTGGAGAACAGTTGCTTCAAGGAACAGAGACACAGATGTTTGGAGATGCTTGGAGCCCAATAGATGTCACCATGAGATGTTAAGCAAACCAGAACCTAGAGAGAGCCAAGGGAAGCCAAGAGATGAAAGCCAGTCCTGGAGAAGCCAAGTGAGGAAATTCCACAGGAACAGAGGCTGAAGGCAACAAAGCCCAGGAGAAAGGAACCAGCAGATTCCAGCCATGTGACTACCCAGCTGACAGAGGTGTTCCTGACCCATTGGCCTTTCTTGGGTGAAGGTAACTTTTTGTCAGTGCTTTAGTTTGGACATTTTTATAGGTTAGAACTTAAACTTGTAACTTATTAAATTCTCCTTTTCAAAAGCCATTCTAGTTCTGGTATATCACATTCCAGCAGCTTGCAAACTAACACACTAGGTTCTCATCTATCTCCAAAGTAGACACCATCTCTGCCCCTCTTTGGAACTATGGCCATTACTGGGAGAAAGCAGGTACTGGAGAGGCTGAAGGCCCTTTATCAGCAGGATTATTTGGTTGGATATTTTAGAAGCCTTAAGAAAATACTATTTTCTAGCTGAAGTGAAACTTTTGTGTAGTAATGGGCATTCCTAGACTTGGGATTTTAAGAAAAACATCTGTGATGAAACAACAGCAGATGCCTCAACCAGGTTTGAATAAGCCACACTGATACTCTTCTATTATTCTCTATCATAATACCCATCAAACATAATTGTAATTATTTGTTCTCATCTGTTGATTTGTTTATTGATGGTCTCCAACACTAAATAGTAAATTGCACAAAGAAGGCTCATATCTGTTTTATATTTTCTTGTGCCTGACACATATGAACACCAAATAAGGACTTAATAGATATGTATTGAATAAAGGAATGAATACATAAATCAATGCATGGAACTCTCTTTAATGAAAATCAATATTTACTAAAATCCCTTGTTAAAATCTTTCTAGTTTCAAAGAGATTTGCTGAAATGACTCCCACTTTTGGGAATGAAATCTCAGGCACTCAGGCTGGAACTCAGCAAGGCTATGGGTGGATCCACAAGGCATGTCTGGAAGCTACTAGGCCTTGAGGGGGTAGAGAGTCACTGACCTGAATTCAGATAAATTGTCAGGAATTTCTCGACTGAATTCCCACTTTTTGCATTATGATTCAGTGCTTTCAGGATATTCCCTGCACCTGAAAAATTCACTTTGATGATACAAGAACTTGATGTATCAAGCCAACCACTTCTCCAAACACCAGCATTCATGGTTTCTGTAATGTTTCTAGGAGTGCTAACAGGAAAGCAAAAGTATCTCCACTTTGATGATGCAGAGCCTGAGTTGTATAGAGAGAAGACCTTACCCAAGTCACAAAGCAGGTAGGTGATAGGACCAGAGCTGTTTTCTCCAAACCCAGGCCCTGTGCGGTTACATCACAGCTCCACCAAACAGGGCTTAGTTGGCGACGTGGCCATCTGCAAGCTCACGTGAGTTTGGAACACCCCTGGGGCACAGGGATGGGGGTGTGCACACATGTGGGTGTTACTCATTTGGTGGGTAGCCTGAATCAAACTGCTCTTCACTGAGGGGAATCTCTAATGAACTACGTACACATTACCTGAGAACCTCCTTCAAGCAACTCAGCGGTGATTGTCCACCTGTCAGAGATACTAGCAGACAGCAAATGGAGCAATGCCTCTGTTTTAGTTCGCAGGAGCTGCTGTAACAAGGCACCACAGTCTGGTTAACAGGAATGTATCGGCTCACAGTTTGGAAGGCTAGAAACCCAAAATAACAGCGTCGTCAGGATCAAACCTTCTCTGAAGTCTGCAGCGCTTTGGTGGTGGCTTGTGGCCAACCCAGGATAACCTCTGCCTCGGTCATATGGCCACCAGCCTTGCCACCTCCTACTGTCCAAATGTCTTCTGCTCATAGGGCGGCCAGTCACAGGGGATTAAAGTTCCCTGATTCAGCTGGGCTTCATCTTAACTAATAACCTCATTGTGCTAGTTTGCTAGCTGCTGGAATGTGATTTACCAGAACTAGAATGGCTTTTAAAAAGGGGAATTTAATAAGTTGCCAGTTTACAGTTCTAAGGAAATGCAAGTGTCCAAATTAAGGCAGCAATAAGATGTTGTCTTCACTTGAGAAAGCCTAATGGGTCAGCTGAGAAGGCACATGGCTGGCATCTGCTTGTTCTTGCTCCTGGGCTCCACTGCTTTCAACCTCTGTTCCTGTGGGGGCTCCTCATTTTGCTTCTCTGGGGCTAGCTTTCATCTCTTGACTTCTCTTGGCTTTCTCCAGGTTCTGGTTTGCTTAACATCTGCAATGATTTGAAAAGGTTTATGTACCCTAGAAAAGCCATGCTTTAATCCTAATCAGCTTTGTGGGAGCAGCAGTTTCTTCTAATCCCTATTCAGTACTGCATGTTTGAAACTTTAATTAGATCATCTCCCTGGAGATGTAACTCAATCAAGAGTGGTTGTTAAACTGGATTAGGTGGAGACATGTCTCCACCCATTCTAGGTGGGTCTTGATTAGTTTACTGGTATCCTATAAAAGAGGAAACTTTTTGGAGAAAGAGACTCTGAGAGAGCAGAGAATGACATAGCCATGAGAAGCAGAGAGTCCACCAGCCAACGACCTTTGGAGATAAAGAAGGAAAACACCTCCCAGGGAGCTTCATGAAACAGGAAGCCAGGAGAGAAAGCTAGCAGATGACACTTGTTTGCCACATGCCTTTCCAGATGAGAGGGAAACCCTGATCTTTATTGGCCTTCTTGAACCAAGGTATCTTTTCCTGGGTGCTTCAATTTGGACATTTCTATAGACTTGTTTTAATTGGGACATTTTTTCAGCCTTAGAACTGTAAACTTGCAACTTATAAAATTCTCCTTTTAAAAAGCCATTCCATTTCTGGCATATCGCATTCCAGTAGCTAGCAAACTAGAACAACATCTCGTGGCAATGTCTGCTGGGCTCCAAGCATCTCCAAACATCCGTGTCTCTGTTATCCAAGTGTCTCCACCTGTTCTAACTCTACTGTGAAGTTTCTGTCCAGTCTGTCAGCTCTGAGCTCTCTCCAAAATGTTTCCTCTTTTAAAGGATTCCAGTAAGCTAATCAAGACCCACCTGGAATGGGTGGAGTCATATCTCCACCTAATCAAAAGATCACACCCACTATTTGATGCATCATATCTCTGTGGAGATAATCTAATCAAAAGTTTCTGATATGCAGTATGAAGCAGGATTAAAAGAAATGGCTACCCCCACAAGATTGGGTCAAGATTAAAGCATGGCTTTTCTGGGGTACAGAATAATTTCTAACCAGCATATTCTTTAATGATCCTATTTACAAATGGGCTCACACTCACAGGGCTAGGGATTAGAACTTGAACACGTCTTTGGGTGGGACATGATTTAATCCATAATAATCCCTTCTTCATAAAACGTGCTTAATTATTTTATTTTATTTTTTTGCATGGACAGGCACCAGGAATCAAACTCGGGTCTCAAGCATGGCAGGTGAGGATTCTGCCACTGAGCCACCATCGCACTGCCCTAATTATTTTTAAAAGTTAAAATGAATGATGTTTCAGGGTAATTTAAACAATGTCTCTCCTATACTATGAGATTTAGTTTGCAACTGTTTATTACATGGATGATAAATTCCCACAATTAACTTTTTTTGTATACTGTATGGCGGGGTCGCATTTCATTCTTTTTGCATGTAAGTATTTTGTTATTGCAGCACCGTTTGTTGAATTTTTGTTTGCTTGTTTTTTGTGTGCTTGTTTATTTGTTTGCTTAGTTTTTTTTGTTTTGGGGAAATGCGTGGGCCCAGAATTGGACCCGGGTCTCCCACATGGCAGGCAAGAATTCTAGCCCCCCCATAATTAACTTTTCTGGAGAGGAGAAAAATTAACTTTTAATTTCCACTAAGGCACCCACCAAGATTGGCAAAAATTCAATGTTAGTCCTGAGAAGAACATGGAGTGACCTGAACCCATGCATACATACTCTTGGAGGGAGGACCAGCTGGCACAAGCATTTTGGAAAACAATTTTCATTATAATTTCTATTGAGATAATAGAAGGCTAACGTACCCTCTCACTCAGAGCTTTCTCCCCTAGATTTGTCCCTAGAGAAAACTTGCTGACCAGGAGACGTGTACAAGGGTGTTCACTGCAGAACTGTTCATTTTCATCAAAGGAAGGGACACAATTTGAGTGCTTATCAACAGCAGAATGGGTAAATACATTGTGATATAGGCACACGGTAGAATATTATATCATGGTGAAAATGAACCAATTACTGCTATGAGAAAAATATATAGATGAAAATCAAGAACATAATCTTGAATTGAGGATGTGGGGTGCATGAGAATATATTCAGTGTACTTCCATTTATATAAACTGCTAAAATAGGCAAATATACCATTTAGGAACAGAGCATATGTAATTCTAACTGGAGAGCAAAGAAAGTAGGAATCGATACAAAGTAATAAAATTCATTAAGTCTATATAATGTGTATCCAGTGACAACATGGTGTGCATGAATGAACAATCCAGTTTTTGTAAAACAAAAATTCATTCTCTGTAAAGTGTTCTCTGCACCTCTTCCTGATCTTTCCCCTCCCCTTCTAGCAAGAGGACCCACCACCCTCAATTGTATTGGTCTTTGTATCTATAGAAAATAGATATAGATATAGATATAGGTATAGAAGTATAAATAGAAAAATTTCTTTGTATCTATAGAAAATGCCTACAATTTTTTTCAGATTGAAGCTATGTTTGGCAGCATCATGTTCATTTTCTATTTCCTACACAAACACAGCTGCGTGCACATATAATGCTGTGTTACTATGAATGTCACAGCTATGACGTGAATACACCTCATTTCCAGAGTCACCTCCATGGTTACAGAGTGCTGCATACAGTAGGTAAAGAACGTATTTCACTACATATTTCACCATTGCGCTTTAGAAATCAGTCATGTCAGCCTATAGGGTGGATACAGCACTGCTAATGTTAGGCTATTTAACTAGTTATAGGGTACTATATTTAAATCCAATAACAAAAAGCATGCTTTAAGGAAGACAATTTAACGAGCCGATACTGGGCTCTCCGGCCGAGAAGAGCCAGGGGTGACGGCATCGCTGGCGGTGGGTAAGCTCTCGGTGCAAGGCCCTGGCTGGCAGCAGGGGTCTGGGCACTGCTTCTCAGGGGCTGCTCCTTGGCATTCACCCAGTGCCTGCTGTGGGCGGGGAGGGAAGGGCGTGGAAGTCCAGGTCCCAGCACCCTTCTGGTCCGGCCACCTCGGCTGCAAGCTGCTTTATTCACTGAACTTGCAGGTGACATTTCGTTGGAATGACATGCTCTGCAGCAGAAACTAAGTCTTAAAAATCACTGACCTTAGGACAAGGTCTTTCCAAATCTTGAGTATTTTTATACGATCATTTAGATGGTCGGAAGTGTCACTGTCCAGTAACTGTACAGATGTGGCGAAGTTAAAATGGAAAAGCAAGATCTCGATCAATACTTCCAATCAATTTTCACTAAATAAGAGAAGCTTGGAAACATTACTTTTCTCAATTATCAAAAACTATATTTTCTACATGGTCTTATTGTTCCCTGAATAGAACAAAGTCAGGAGGATTACTGTAAACACTTAGTGTTTTTCCTGAGTTATTACCAGTTTGAATAAAAAGCAAAGAGAAATAATTTATAATTATTGATTGACCTCCAGTTCTTAGTGTATGCAGCATAACCAACCCACAAACATCTTCAAACTTCCCACAGTATATTGCTCAAGCAAATGACACTCGACAATAAAATCTTATTTGAGAAAATCTTCTTTTATTTTTTCTCTATTAGTAATAGTCTCCCAAGGTTATGTAATGTAATGCAAATTCCACTTAAAATCTTTTGGGTTTATAGAAATTGAATATTAGTATCTATTGATAGAATCTCCCATTTACACAGGCATTTTCCCAAATATAGTACTTCCTATAGGTCAGTCATATAATGTAACCATTTTACTCAAAAATGACAAAGCAGTTACCAGCTAGTCAACTTTTTGCACTTTATATGAATGGTTTTTTTTTCTTTTTTAGCTTAAGAGTTGGGCTATGAATGAGTGCACACAAATTATTCAATGTTAAATTACCATGCTAGGGTAGATGTTTCACATTAAATTATCAGTTCTATTTGTGTGCTGTCTGACAACCTGGTAGGGTTGAAAGTACCAATTAATTTGCAGAAGTACAGTTAATCACAAGGAAAAGCCTGTCTGGACACTAAGAGCGTCCCTGTGGGCTGCCATTCATTGCCTTCCAATTACATTTACGACGAGAGAAATGGCAAAATAATTAGGCCTGTCTGAAACTCAGAAATTTGAGGAACTTTTCCAAAACTTTGTTAGATTTTAGTGATCTGTCATACTTCCAGATGGGAGGAGAAATAGTTTATTGCCACCTGGACTAACAGCACAGAAACGTTCAGTGATTAGAAAGGATTGAATATAGAAAAGCATTCCTAGTCACTGATTTAATTGGTATTATCCTTTACTCAGAAGGCAGTCCATTAGCAGTGTTTTGAGACTAGATAATAAACAAGTGTCTCTGCAAGGCTCATTAGAGTAATATAATGCCATAACAGATATCTTGGTTCCTAACGGAATCAATAGATGAGCTGCTAAAAAAGTGCTCAGCGCCAATCACTCTGTGACTGAGCGTGAATCATTGCATTACTTCTTTAGAGAAAGCACACATCCTTAAGAATTGACACGCCAGTGGCCAATCCAGGAATATCTATATATCCGTTCATAAAACTTTCCCCCAGCTCATTAGGGTCATGGCAATATACTATTTAAAGTACTCCTCAGTATCGCATGGTAAGGAAAAGACTTTGCAGTTTGTTCTAAGTGTGATACAATTACGGTACAGAGCTTTCATATGAATTATGAGTTAGAACGGTAAATTGGGGCACTGCCGGAGAACAGAAAGCAGAGAGCAGAAATGAAGGCAGGGACACGAGTTAGAAAACTACTTTAGTGGTCCAAGCAAAAGAACGTGGTGACTTGATCTAGGGTAGTTCAGACAGTAAAATGCGGCAAGAGTTGAGAAGGATATTGATGTTAAAGCCCATAGATTTCACTCATGAATTGGATATAAACTTCAGAGAAAGGGAAGAAGCTAGGATGACTGTAACATTTTGTCCTGAGTGGGAGGGTGGAGTGGGAGGGTGGATAGAAAAGCCAGGAGTTCATTTGTTGGACATGCTAAGTTTGAGATGACACAGAGACATCCGAGTGGAGGTGTCAGATGGGAAGATGGGTCATCCTGGAACCAGAGATGAAGCGAGAGAGCCTTGAGATGTTAGCCTAGGGCTGGGATTTAAGATTGCAGCGCTGGGTGAGATCCCACAAGGAATGAGCAAGAAGAGAGAAGAGGCCAAGTGCTGAGCCCTGAAGCTTGCCAACATTTACAGGAAGTTGTAAATTTGGCAAGAGACTCAGTGTCCCTCTGTTTTTTCGCTGTAATTCCATCTGCCCATTGCAGTCCTTAACACCTCTCTCCTCTCTCTCTCTTTCTCTCTCTTATGTACACACTGAACAGCTAGTATATTCTCATATTTCCCAGACAGCCTGTGGAAAGAACTGGTGTTACAAATATTTTTAGGCATAATCAGAGAAGAAACAAGGAGCCAGCTCTTTCGGAGGCATGAGCAGGGACATTTTGCTCCAGTGTGAGTGATTCACTTGAATTTTTTTCTGCCTACTTTCTGAGTCAGGAGAGCCTGTAAACAGTTATTAGAATCTTTCAGGAAATTTCTTGTGATGTACAGTGATTTATCTCTAAGTTAACAAAAAGAATCCTAAATTAATTGGTCTAAATGGAAGGGCGGCAGCCTGGGGACAGGTCAATCGAGTCCCGGCAGGCCGTCATGAGACAGGCATCTACATCTCTGCTCTGCTCTCTGCAGTGAGGACTATGGCCTCTGGCTGCTCCTCTCTTGGTCGTAAGATGGTTGCAGCAATTCTCGAGAGTCACCTGTGAGAGCAGCACCAGAGGTAACTGCAAGGACTGTCCCTCTTCTCCCATTTCCCTGGCTCCCCACATTTCCCCTCATATCTCAGTGGGAGAATTTGGTTGCAAGACCACCGTAAATAAACCACGTATAATGGAAGCACCATGAGTTGTGTAGACGCTTCAGATTTTGCCTCTGGGTTGGGGGATTGACTCATCTTCTCTCAGGACACTGGGACAGAAGCAAGGCTCTGACAGACAGGAAGAGGGGCGGGGCTAGGAGAGGGTGCATGGCCATGTGGAAAAAAACAAAAGTATGGCAGCTTAACCCTCCAGCTGGGCCTGGCCGATGAGCATTCATTCCGGGAAAAGGAAAGGGAGATTACTGGGGGCAGGGAGTGTGTAGACCAAATCACACTCACTGTGGATTACAGGCCAGCAAGTAATATTCACCAGCCAACATCTGGCCAGCTGAGGAAACATAAGGACGAGACCCCTAGATGGCCCAAACCCCAGTTTGAAAAAAGATTGTCATTGTGTAAGTGTGAAAAGGGTTCTGCATCATCTCTGGCGTAGAAGAACCTTGGATGTGCATGCATTGCAGCAGGTGATATATTTACTAAATTTCTTTGTTTACTCATTCATTCATTTCATGAACCCTAGCTGGACATCTAGTTGTACCCGGAAATGGGCTAATTTCTAGGGAGAAAAATATGACTATGACATGGGCTTATAATCTAATGGGAAGGATGTATACACACCCAGATAATTATAGAATAGCCAAGGCAAAGTTCTGGGAAAGCCCAGAGAAGTGATAGACTCTTATGCTCCTGTAAGGTCAGAATCACCCCACAGAAGGGGGTCACATGTGAACTGTCTTGAAAAGGGGTTATTTTAATGTCCAAGAAAGGAGAGAAGAGCATTAGAACACAGAAGCACAACCCTAGGCTGTAAATTTAATGAGTACACAATTTAACACTGTTTCTATATCCATTGCCACCATATCTACAGCCCACTTAATGTGCAAAGGGAAGTTAATTTCCCACTAGGTCTGGATACTGTGTGAGAAATGCCACGGAAAGACAGCTAAGAAAATCAGTAGATATGTGGCGTAAAAATTAAGCACCTGTCGCTCCACCACTTCTGGCATTGCCTGTTAAGATTCTCCCATAGAGAAATAACTAGGAATTTCCAGTGCCCAGCTAGGTTTTTACCTGCCTCTACCAGAAAACGTCAGTTCTTTCCGTAGCTTGTCAATAGGTTTATTTCCTTTAATTGTCATTTTGTACCATAGGATGTCTAAGATAGATAAAAGAGAAAACAAGTCACTGCTTCTCAGTGATAAGGACTTTCCTTAGAACAGAGGCTTTCAAATGGCGGATTCCACACCCCAGGTGTCATTTGGCAATGTCTGAAAATATTTTTCTATCGTTGTAACTGTGGGAGGAGTGACTAGCATCCTGTCTGGTTTAAATTTCACTCTCATGTTCAAGTGGATGCCCTCCTCCTTCTAGCAAGGACAGACCAGATGTGAGTGTGTGTGTGCATGTGTGTGTAGTGGAAATGGGGAGGCGTCTTCAGCTGCCTCATATCCCACCCTCTCTCTGGCAGGATGGGGGCTGGTATTCAGGGGAGGAGGCCTGGGAAGGAAGGAGAAAGAGGAGGGAGACAGAGGTGCTTCCTGCCTGGTTACCCGTGTATGGGTGCAGCTCTCTTAACTGACCCTGTGTTCATTCCCTTTTACAGCAGATGCACAACTGATGGCTCTATCAGGAGGTGGAATCTAGGGGTCTTTGCAAGGTCCTCTGAGGCTGGGACCTCATTTTTTTAAAGTTATTTGGTATGTGTGGTAGATTGAGTCATGTACCCCAGAAAAAATGTCCTTATTCTTAACCTGCACTCCTGTGGGTGTGAACCCTTTTGAGGATGATTCGTCAGTTGAAATGTGGCCCCACTGATGAGGTTGGGTCTTAATCTGGAATTTCAGAGGTTTTATAAAGAGGAATCAGAAGTCACAGAATCAAGAAAAGAGTGGGGGAAAAAACAGGTCAGAGGAGTCAGAAATACAAGCTAAGGTTTAATAGAAGCCAGCACAGGAATGCTCCAGTCTTTGGGGACAAAGCATGCCTTGCCGAGATCTTCATTGTGGGCTTCTCTGAGCCTCAAAACTGTGAACCAATAAATTCCTATTGTGTAAGCCAACCCACTGTGTGGCATTTGACACAGACACCCAGGAAAACTAAGAGAGCAGAGAGATTTTTCTCCAACTAGACAGCTCTTCCAACCCCAGCTTCGGGCTGTATTTCCTTCTGGAGGAGACACCATTTCCCAGTGGGCATTTCCCCTACAATGGAGATCAGCAAGCTGTCTCAGTCTCAGCCTTCTATTACGGCACCCACTCAATCTGCAGAATGACACAGAGATGCAAATTGTTCCTTGGTACTCCTCTCTCAAGTCTAACTTTTATCTTCTGCCCCCTTCTCTAGACAATATGAATCTCTCAGCAAGCATGGGGAGCTGGGTGTCCTGAGAGGTGGCAATAACCAGAATGCTTTGTTCTCAGCTCTGTGCCTTAACCACCAATTTGGCACAATTTTTAAAATATCCTTATTGACAACTAATACATTGTATTATTCACAGACACTCTGATTGAGGAAAACATATTTTCTAAACATTTTACATCATGACTTGTTCCTGTCTACCTTATATTTCCATCCATTAAACTTATAAAACAAAGTCTTGCTGCTCAAGTACTGGCCTTTCCATGCTTATCTTTCTCCATTCAGATGTTAGCTGCAGGCTTCTGAGTTCAAGAGAGACGAGAACCTTCATCGTCTTCCTCACAACTTCCAGCAATTCCAATTGGCCAAATGAGGGTCAAGAGGGCATTGCAGATCACTGATCCTATTTGTTAGAAGCCTGATGCTATTTTAATTTGTGATACTCCCTCTAATAATCTTCTTCCACTAAACTTTCTAAGACGTGTACATGAGTACATGAGTGACAGAGTCATTAGTATATTCAGACGGCAAAAACTCAGTTTAGGTGCTTTGTGGTTTAATTTTCAAAATTAGGCAATGAGAAGTTGTATGATTTAAAAATGAAGGAAATGGTTTTTTATCTTATAACATTTATTATATTGAAAAGATAAATTTAATAGATTAATTATATCTTACTTGTTTTGTTGATACCTTTGTACCAAACAAACTTGACTGTTTTATGTGTTGCCTTTAAAAACTGTGAGGCTGAAGTTTTGAAAGAATGCTGTGAACTTGTTTCATAGGTACTGAGAGTAAAGCACTGTGTTTGTTTCAGTTCATTCCCTATATAATTTCCTGAAGAGTATATGCCCACTTATAGTATTTATGCCAAATACATCATGGTAATAAAGAAAAGCCTCTCTACACATCCATATGATCCGCCAAAACTCTAGCCACCAGTAAATGTGTCTATAACATATACCAATTAGGCACCTGGAAATCTGCTCAAATATTCTGGGTGAACGATAATCATTATAGATCCGAGTCTGCAATTTTTTTGCCCACCAAAATGCTGAAAGAGTAAAACAGAGAAATCAGAGGTATCAATTATATCAGTAGCTACGAAGGTTAATTTGACCACCTTAAATAGTTCCTCATCTCTCTCTGCAGTCTGAGGTTCTCTCCATCGTGACGAGCTCATTCTTCAGCATACCTGGGGCTGTTTCTCACAAAGAACCCAAAGATGAAGTTCCCCATGAAGAAGCCATTGGAAAAATTACTCAGGAAGGAGAAAGGATTAAGTGGAGCAGGGGGTGGTGGCCTGACATTACAAGGTTTCCAAACTCATACAATGTGGTAGCTTAAATTATAGATCTGAATTTAGACATGTTCTAGATCTCCATTGCTATGGGTGTGAACTCATTATAAATAAAACTTCTTAAAGATGTTATTTTTAGTTAAGGTATGGTCCAATGCAATGAGGTTGGGTGCTAGTTGGGATTTCTGGAGACTTTATACAGAGAAAGCTGGAGGGGCAGCCGGAAGCCAGAAGTCAATAGAACTCAGGCTAGAAAGGAGAGAACACATTGGGCCGGCCATGGTGGCTCAGCAGGCAGAGTGCTCGCCTGCCATGCCAGAGGACCCAGGTTCGATTCCTGGTGCCTACCCACATAAAAAAAAAAAGGAGAGAACACATGAGGCAAAGCAGAGAGAAGCCAGAGAACCCCAAGTTTCGCTGAGAGCCAGCACCAGAATGCTACAGACATTGGGGAGAAAGCATCATCTTGCTGAAGCATTGAGTTTGGACTTCTCTTAGCGTCCAAACCATGAGCCAATAAATTCCTGCTGTTTATGCCAACTCATTGTATGGTATTTTTGTCATAGCAGCCTGGCAAACTAATGCACGCAGAAAACTCAGAGCCAAGTCAGACACTTGGATTAAAATGAGGGTCAGTGTAACAACCTGTGTGTCTCACGAGGATGTTGCTGAGGCACCGTCTTCCACATCATGCCATGGGTAAGCAATGATATCCTAATTCTTCCCTCCCTTGAGTAACAGGTGTGTTGTTACCTGTGGCCAATGGGGATATCATAACTGACTCTCCTTTATTATTCCCTCTGCCATCTTAAGGTCTCAGTACTGAATTGCTATCCTAAAATCAGCAGCTGTGTAAGTTCTTATGGCCTGACGTTCTGGGGACCAACACACTCTGGCTTTTATTTACTGATCAATCCTCATTTTATCTTTATCCTAATTTCCTTTGTTTAATCTTATGGGCTATATTTAGTTATATAAATGCTTGAATATTCATAATGAGATAGAGTATAAATATGTTTAAAACATTTATATTCCATAAGGTAAAACATGGGTTCCTTGTCTAATCTTGCATATGAGAGGAATGTATATGAGCCAGTAGCACTTTAGCATGACTCTTCGCCTGCTGTTTGCAGAAGAGATAGGAAAAAAATTAAAATCTTAGCTCAAGACCTCAAAGGGAAAGGTGTGTATGCATTAAAGTATCTATGTGTGGGATGATAAAGACATGGAATAAGGTGACTCTTGATCTCCCTATAAGATTTTGGTATTTTCTGCAACAAATGTATCAGTTATCTATGTGCTTACTCTTCATTCTATAACTGAGTAGTTACCTATGTGCTTAGTCTTCATTCTAGTAGATTTTAAGACCAAGTGAACAATCATTTGCTTCCAGTGTATTCAATATTGATTCAAATCATTTAGAATATTATTTACCATTGTTAGATCTTACTAGATCTGGATTTACTTTCTCCCCTGATCCAAATTTTCTCCTATTCTTCCTATGGAGAATGTCTCCACCTCCTATTAGGAGCAGTTGTTGGGGTGGAAGTGGGAGTGTTTACTGTGCTACAGACCAGCTCCAAGCATAGTTCTGTCACTGGTTTCTCCCCGTGAATGTTCCAGTCAAAGAGTCTTTGTAGGCATGTAAATCCAGTTTAAAGCAGTGACCCTTATTTGTTTTAGGGAAGTAGGATGGGAGTTCAGTGGGGATGCGCACTTTGCAGTAGGTATACATGAGGAAGAGATACACCACTTTGTTGTGGTTTATCTGCCAACCAAACATCTTCACAGGAGACATTACTTTCTCAGCCCAACAGGCACTGTAAATGGAAAAGCCAAGTACATCGAAGTGATATTCTGAAGTAGAAAGTAACATGACTCAGGGCCAGGATGAGGGTGTATTGTAAGACCTAAAATTGACCTTGCTCTTATAAGACATGCCACACACTCAGCAGGAAGCCTCCCCACCCTGCCAGCTCCTCTCAGCCAGACGAGCTGCACTCCATGGGGTGCTCAGCTTGGCGGGGTCCACCTCCCTGCCCACCCATGAAATCATTCAAAAGCCAATCACATCCTCCTATAGAAACCAGGGGGCACCCACCCTCTCGTCGCTGCAAAGCCTGCCTCCCTCAGCTTGATTTTGCTCTGGAGTGCAATGTCCGAGTGGCCCCATGTGGCGTGCACTGGCCTCCTTCCCTGAGTTGTGAGCATATGTGACTCATGGACCGCTTTCTACCTGATCTGTCCAGTGTTTGGTGTGGATGTCCAACCTGCTCCCACTACAGGGTGAAGGGGAGGTGACCACAACGGATACTACACAAGTGGTGCATCTAGGACACAAAATTTAAGAAGGCCATTGATTTCAGGGTCATGGCAGTGCAATGTGCTTTTAACTGTTGCACCCAGTTTGCCTTATATCTTTCACCCTCGTCCTGGATGACAACTAGAATTCCAGCCAGAAGAGAAGGAAAGAAAGTCATGATGTGAAAAACAGAAATGTAAGTAAGAGTTATGGAAAAGATCAGCTGTGCATTGGGAAAAGGGGTGGTAAGAAGTGGGGCATTTGAAATGGGGCAAGACTTACCCCTGGATGCGCAACCAGAATGGAAAGGAAAACCAGTGCTCAGAGGAAATGGTGAGAGATAGATGGTTGGGAGGCTTTTACTTACTTTTACTGACACTAGCTAATCAGAAATATTCTGTAATTTCACTTTTTTAACCTTTGGACTCATCCTGTTTCAAACCTTTATAGGTCTTAAAAATATTGATGATGAGAAGTTTAAATCTGATCAATGCTGAGTTTTACTCTCCTTCCGTCATCCAACATCAATCGACTCTGATGCTTGAGATCTTGCACTGGACCTGCTGTGTTAGTTTGAAGTTTCAAAGCCTAAGGAACTAATTGGGTATCTTTGTTTCTCCTTTTGTTTAACTGCAGTGTTTCATCAGTTGGCAGATATGTTTGATAAAATCCTGTCAAAGAAGTCAACATTATAGCATTAGTGTGTCTTCCTTTATTCTCATCCTTTTCGTCTTCATTCATTAGTCATGTCTGATGCTCATTCATGCCTTTATCATTTCTCTCCTTTACATTTCCTGATAAACCATACAACAGTGACATGCATTCTGCAGGTGCCTCATCATCATGAGGCTTGAACTGCCAACTGCTGATCGATCTATTGGGTTTTGAACGAGATCAATCATTTTCACAGCTGCACACTCTGCCTTCTTTTTAAACTCTTCTCATTATTACTTTTCTGCTCATTCATTTAGGTCAAAGACTTAACCTGCATTCTTTAATTTGATGACCCACACTAACTTGTGTTAAAATTGATTAGTCAATTTACATAGCACACTACCTTAAGTTACATACCTTTCTTCTGAAGCTAGACATGTATTTCTACAATCAAGGGCATTTTTCAGCTGATAACTCACAGCACACATACATCTGGTAATTTTTTTTCACATCTGGCACATTGAGCCTTAGTGACAGCCTGACAGAGGGCTTCCTATTAAAATGAAGAGCAGCTCTGAACTTGGAGTAGAATCACCCTTCTGGAAGGTTAGAGCTGGAAGGAAGTTTATAGGTCACTCAATTCAAATGTTTACTTTGTAAAGAGGGAGAACAAAACCCTGACAGGAGGTTGCTCTAGGTCAGAGAGCAAACTCAGGAGAGCCACGGTTAGATTTCAGTTCTCCTGACTGCTAGTCCAGTGATTTAACTCTGAGAAGAGAAAAAACAAAACAAAAAACTGAAGTTAATGTATATGGTATGTGCTGGTTTGAAAGGATGTATGTTCCCTAGAGAACCATGTTTTAATCAAAATCCCATTTTGTAAAGGCAGAATAATCCTTATTCAGTACTGTATGTTTTAATCTGTGATTAGATCATCTCCCTTGAGATGTATCCCGATCAAGAGTGGTTGTTAAGCTGTATTAGGGGAGATGTGTCTCTACCCATTTGGGTGAGTCTTAGTAAGTTTTTGGAGTCCTATAAAAGAGGAACCATTTTGGAGAATAAGAGAGTCAGAGACAGCAGAGAAGAATGACATAGCCACGAGAAGCAGAGTCCACCAGCCAGCAACCTTTGGAGATGAAGAAGGAAAATGTCTCCCTGGGAGCTTCATGAAACAGGAAGCCAGGAGAAGAAGCCGTGTTCGCCATGTGCCCTTCCAGATGAGAGAGGAACCCTGACCGTGTTCACCATGTGCCTTTCCAGATGAGAGAGAAACTCTGGATTTCATCGACCTTCTTGAATCAAGGTATCTTTCCCTGGATGCCTTAGATTGGACATTTCTATAGACTTGCTTAATTGGGACATCTTCTTGGCCTTAGAACTGTAAACTAGCAACTTATTATATTCCCCTTTTAATAGCCATTCCATTTCTGGTATATTGCATTCCAGCAGCTAGCAAACTAGAACATGGTGGAATAACTGTGCACATGTTTGCACACAACTTGTAAAAAGACTAATAAAATAAGGTTGAACTTAATTCAATTGAAGTGAGTTTTTAAAATGTGTCCAATGGCAAAATGATATCAAAAAATGTAATTATTAAATAAATGCACAGGAAGGGCATTTTAGAGAATTTGCTGAAAAAGCAGGTTCTTAATACATTTTAGTATCATATTTCACAAAACAAGTTTATATGAAGAAGAGTTTTGGAAAGATACAAAGGTGGATATGTTTATAACATTTAATGCACTGAGCTAATGTGCTATTACTCCTGCTGCAGGGTAGACCAGAAAACCTCTTATGCCACTGCCCACAATATTTATGGGAGGGTAGTCTCACAGCTCAGTCCTGAGTTTGTCTTGCAAGGGCAGGTTTTCCTGCAGCCACCCTTCTACCCCAGTGCTTAGCATGCCTTCTCTAAATCCTGGCTGATTGTGACATTACACAATTTAGAGCTTTATTCCTTAGCTGAAGAATTTGTAGTCATCTAAAAATACCAAAAAAATAGGAGGTTAATGAGTTTCAGACAATTGCTTGAGAGAAGTGTTTTATTAGTAGAATAGACAG
>PVIY010002066.1:0-134476 GCA_004026745.1 Myrmecophaga tridactyla
GCAGCTCAGTCCAGGCCTTTAGAGATGCAGAAAGAAATCACCCCGGGAAAAGTTGGAACCCAGAGGCCTGGAGAGAAGGCCAGCAGAGACCATCCTGTGCCTTCCTATGTAAGAAAGAACCTCAGTTGAAAATTAGCTGCCTTTCCTCTGAAGAACTAATGAAATAAATCCCCTTTTATTAAAAGCCAATCCGTCTCTGGTGTGTTGCATTCCAGCAGCTAGCAAACTAGAACATGCATTAAATAGATATCGTCTGTTTAGTTAAGGTGTAATAGAGAGGCTGGAGGGAACTGCCTGTGCTCTAGTAGTTGTTTCTTGAAGATGACTGCATAATGATATAGCTTTCACAATGTGACTGTGTGATTGTGAAAAACTTGTGTCTGATGCTCCTTTTATCTACCTTATCGACAGACGAGTAAAACATATGGATTAAAAATAAATAAACAATAGGAGGAACAAATGTTAAAATAAACTTAATAGATTGAAATACTAGTGATCAATGAAAGGGAGGGGTAAGGGGTATGGTATGTATGAATTTTTTTCTGTTTTCTTTTTATTTCTTTTTCTGAATTGATGCAAATGTTCTACGAAATGATCATGATGATGAATATACAACTATGTGATGATATTGTGAGTTATTTATTATATAACAAGAATGGAATGATCATATGATAAGAATGTTTGTGTTTGTATGTGGTTATGTATCATAAATAAAAAAATAAATAACTGTTACTTTCTCATAAAAAAAAAATTCCAAAACCCAGGGGGACCAACTTCTCCAAGATTATCAACTAATTACATCCCCCTATCCTTTAACATTGACACCCTTCTCAACATGAAAAAGTCAGAATGGGCATTGTCTAAAGATTCCTATAGACTGGGAGAAGGATCAAAGTAGAAAGAGGAGGTATAACAGAGAAAACAGGATTTAACAAATGAGTATGACTGCTGAATCACTACAATGATAATTCTTCTAGTCTCCAATATTTTGGTGCAGCTAGAAGGAAAAATCTGAAACAATGGAATGGTAACCCATAACAAATTCTGAAATCTGTTCTGTAACTACCTGTTGAAGTGTACTTCAAAAAATTATAGCTTTTTGCTTTCTTTTCTTTGTATATCTATGTTACATTTCACAATAAAAATGTTTTAAAAAAGATAATATCTTAATTTTCTCTTTTTGAGTGGTTTGTCCTCAGAATATTAGTATGGGGCCAATAAATATAGGTGTGCCATTATAAGTAGATGCTTTCTGAGAAAAGTGGTTTTTGTTTTTCAGGATTACTATTTTCCTTTTAACATTAGGCAGTTACTTTAAGGCTATTTAATGAAATTTCCACAATCCCAAACTGAATATTTTAAAAAAGATCTCATAATTCTTCTGAGCTTGCCAATTTAAAGACGAAAATCCCAAGACATCACAGATCACCACTGTAGGTCAACATACCATCAGGTTTTTGTTAAATAAATAGTATCTTCTATGTGCTGTCCCTCCTGGCTCACACCTTTATCAATATTAAGTTAATACTTATCAAAGACGTACTAGGTGTCAATACTATGTGAACAGCATTCTTTAATAATCTCATTGAGCCCTTACAATTATCCTATGAAATTAGGAATTATCATCTTCATTTTATAGAAGAAGAAATGAAGAGTTAAAGAGGTTAAATAATTTTTTAAGGTATAAACTGGTACATTAGTTATGAATAATAAAATATTTGAAGTGTCTCACAATACAGCAGAAATGATTGACAGCAATTATCAGATTACAGTAATTCTTGCCAAAGGGTTTCTGAGTTGTTAAAAAAAGTTTTCTGAAACTTCCACAGTAATTTTGAAGGAGAAAAAAAGATGCTTATAAGCTCAGATGAAGAAAGTATAATCAGCAAGAAGTGAATTCCTTATTAGTGCACCATGTGAAATGTGTGTGAACAATAAAAAGCAGTAAAATATCTTTGACCACCTTCAAAAGGCCAGTCTGCCAAAAGTGCAACCAAATTTTCTGTTTTCTTGTTTTTGATGTCAATAAAGATTGATTCATCACAAAAGTACATTCTTGTCAATTACAACATGAGCAGCAATACTCTTCAAGGGCTAATTACCTTGTGTGGTAGATTGAATTATGTAACCCAGTTTGGACATGTTCTTGGCCTTGGTATACCTTCTGGTGGATGTGGACCCATTGTAAATAGGATGTCTTGAAGATACCACCTTAGTTAAGGTATGGCCCGAATGAATCAAGCTGGGCTTTAAACCAAACTATTGGGGTCCATTATAGGCAGAATGAAATTCAGACATAGAGGGAGAAGACATGGGGAGCAGCCAGAAGCTGGGAGTCAATGGAACCCAAAAGAGAAAGGGGAAGACACCACTATGTACACAGCCTTGTGACAGAAAAGCCAAGGACTAAGGATTGCTGGTAGACAGCCCCAGAATGCCATAAATCTGGGAGAAAGCACAGCCTCGCTGATGTCTCGATTTTGGACTTCTCTTGGCCTCAAAATTGTGAGCTAATAAATTGCCATTGCTTAAGCCAACCCACTATGTATTTGTTTTAGCAATTAGGAAACTAAAACATCTTGCTAAACAGCGGTAAATTATCTTATAGAAACTGTTTTTCAAAAATTCTCATGAAAAATCCTTTTTTTTCCCCACTGCACATTTTAATTTTCTATACAAATCTATAAGGCATTTTATAATTGAGTTTAGATAGTGTAATGATTAGGTTCATGTGTCAACTTGACCAGGTAATGATGCCTGTTGACTGGTCAAACAAGCACTGGCCTATCTGCTGCTGTAAGGACATTTTGTGATTTCATGGACCTATATCATGAGCACGCTGGCTGCATCCATGACTGATTACTTCTGTAGTCAGCTAAGGGGAGTGTCTTCTGCAATGAGTGAAGACACTTAATCTAATCACTCAATGGCTTTTAAGGAGACTTCAGAAGAGAGAACTCTGCTTCTGCCAGCCAGTCTCTCCTGGGGAATTCGTTGAGGCCTTTCATAGAAGCTGCCAGCTCGTAGCCTGCCCTACAGATTTTGGGCTCTTCCATTCCTGCGGTAGCGTGAAACAACTTTTATAAATCTCATATTTAGAGATAACTCTTGCTGGTTTTGTTTCACTGAGAACCCTACCTAATACAGAAAGCATCACAGTTAAAATTAAGCAAGATAAATAAAAACTTGAGACACTGTTTTACTTTTAACTTGTATCAACAAATTAAGAATTTGAGAGTTTACTAGCTAATTTTCCTAAAAGATATTACAACTTGAAATTAGATAAGCAGCATTAAATAACTGATGATAACAAAGGCAACAAAGCGTCAGTGAGTTTGTATTAGCCCTTAGGGAAAAAATTTCCCATCCCCCAGTACTCTCTGCCACTATTGTAGCAGTAAAACACATTACTCACTCTAATTTTCTACCCTCATATCTACGAAACGTTACAATGAAAATAGAATCTAAAAGGCAGGAACCACTTCAGGTTCACATCCTGGCTTGCATCAACACATCCACAATCCTGTCCAAGGATAATCCCTGCACATTGTTTTGCTTCTCAATTGCTTGCTCAGGAGGCTCTGTGAATTCTCCATCACTACTTTCTCATCAGCCTGAAAATGTTCAAAACTCTTCCATCCTCAAAACAAATTAGAGTAAAATCAAACAAAATCCCCTCTCTTCTGTGCTCTGGTAGCTCTCCTCCTCCTAACCACCCAGCTTCTTGAAAGGGCCCTGTCTGTTCACTATTTCTATTTCTTAACCTCCCACATACTCCTCAACCAAATATAATCTGGCTTCCAAACCACCATTCCACTGAAACTGCTCATGTAAGAGTTACTTTATTTGATATGAAAAGACAGTAAATGTTCCGTCATAGGCCTCTGTTGTTTATCACTATATCTACAGGACTTGGCTCCAAGTTGCGACTAATTATATTATCGTTGTTCTTGCGGTAACATTTATTTAACAGACACTCTTGAACTTTCCCCTCCACTCTTATATTTCTACACCTCTACCTCTGGTCTTCTAGTGCTCCACTAAACAAATTAGGAAATACCCAATTTCAACCCAACTAAGGAAGCGTTATCTGAAGAAGGCTGGTTGAAAATGTGAAAAATGCGAAAGAAAGCAAACCCATCATTTTGGCTGCAACTCATCTAACAAAAGAATATGTCGAAAGCGGTAGTAATCTATACACAAGCTGGAAAAAACTAAAGAACAAAAAATTGCATGCTTTTAAACAGTTATCCAGACCAGCTAACAAATATCCACTTTGATTCGAAGCAATTCCTCAGAATAAATGGAAGTGTCAGCTAGCAGAACGTTAGGCTACTCTGGATAGTCCAACTAATTTCCCTTGCTCTAGTTCTCTGCTTCCCAGCAACTTTCTTCAGTACTTCAAGTAAAATTTCCTACAGAAGACTTTGCAATCAACCAACATGAACAGCTGACATGCTTTGAAAAAAATTTCTCGCTGTAAAGTTTTAAATTAGCATTCTGGTCAAGGCTGACCTCAAGACTCTAGAGTGTAAAGAAAATTAAAAAAAACTACTTTGTGAGCTTTCAAAACTAAGGACACCCTTTTAGTCGGTGACTAAAAACATATCTTGACAGGCCCTTGGCAGCTGCCCTTCCTCTGATAGTGCTACTCTATTATAAATGCTTACTGTAAGAGCAACTCATCTTTAAGAGAAAGAAGTGTCTAGTAAAGGTTATAAAACTGCAACAAAATGAAGTTAGAATTCAATTATCTGAGTTAATAAGAAAGGAAAAAAGCAATGTCCTAGATAATTTGAAAATCACAATTTGCCCTTAAAATATAACCTATGTAAGGGCAAGTTTACCTTACAAATTATGTCTTTGTCAGGAGCTATTAACTTACTTGAATTTGATCCCTGACTACCTATCAACTAAGAGAAAAACATGACCTGAGCCAAGTGAAGTGACAGAAGGAAACCAGACAATGAATGGGCTTAAAAATTGCCATAAATGATCCAAAGATAAAAACAGATATAAGGTTCTAGGGGGCAAATATCACAAAACAAAAAGTTTTTATATCTGAAAAATCAAATGTTAACATTCTAAAACAGTGCTCAATGCGTGTACGTGTGTGTTACATACAGGTCAAGCCACAAGCAGGTGTACCTGTACTGATAAACCCATGGAAACTATGAAAAGAATTCCCTTGGTAAACAGAATTCTAGCTGGTTGACCTTTTAATGGCTTAAAGTTTTACTTTTCCCTGAGAGATAGAAAGGCCAATGGGTAAAAGGAGAAAAAATGGATAACATATTATTTGTAATGTGCCAGTTGCCTCTAGGTAGAAATAATTTGAGAATTAGGCTGTCATATAAATCAGGCTTTTTAAAACTTTTGTCCCCATGATCCACAGAAGAAATACATTTTATACAATCACCCCAAATAAATAAACATACATTAAAAAACAAAACAAAGAAAATAAAGTTTCACCAAACATATTTACCCTTTTTATTCTCCATTTATTCTACATTTTTGGTTCTATTTTATTTTTCTTAAAAGCTAGTCACAACCCCCTAAATTGATTTTACAAATGAGATATAGGTCATAATCCAAAGTATAAAAAAGTCTGACATAAGGGACACTGAAGAATTTGAAGAAAACTACTAAAATTAAATCAATTACCTCCTACCCCAAACACTATTAGTACCACTGAATTAGGGAAAGGTAGTGGCTCCTTCCACATAGTTGCTTTGAACAATGCCAGTTAATTAAAAAAAAATTAAGCCATGAAATTTGTTCATTTTCTTTTAATCTTTACATTGTATGAGTAGTGTGATTTAAGGAGAGTTAAGCCTCTGAAGTGTTTTTACTCTGAGTGTTTTCCAGGACATCACCTCTTCTCTGAGCAAAGTTTTACAAGAATAACTTCATTTTATGGTCTTGGAGCTATTGTGTTAATTTTGCTGTAAAAACCAAAAAAGTAAAATTTCAAAATATTTTTTATAAAAAAAGTCTTGATACATAATGTGTCAGTGATTAGCAGTATGTTCATGACAATGCCAAAACTGTTTGCACGCATCAATTCTGTTTGAGGTTTAACAGACTCACAATAATACTATCACTCTTTTTCCTTCTGATCCACTTCTTCTAAATCTACTTATTTCTCCCAGCATAGAGGAGGTGGGAACAGAGGTACTTTTAAAACAAAGAACTAGACCTCTAATTAAAGTAAGATCTCCTCCCTGACTTGGTGCTTACAAGGACAAAATGTATTTTAAAATTATATTATATAAATGAACCACATAATATTATAAAATAAAAGTGTTTCTTTTGTCTTTATGAATTTGGCCTAAAAATCAGAAATTAAAAAAAAAACTATTTTTCCTTCACATTCTTACTATTTTCAATCTAGGAAGCAAGCCACTTTCAGGATGAAATTTTTAAAAAGCACACACTGTACAAAACATGAACACTTTAGCAAATTCTAAGACACTACATACTTTCAGAAGGCATTTACCAATTGTTTAAGTTTGCTAATACTAAATTTTTTTTGCAGTCTGTACAATTTAAAAGTTCTATAAGAGATACTATTATACTGGGTCAAATATTAGGGACACCCAAATTAATAGGCTAAGCCCTTGATCTTGAGGCTTACTCTTATGAAGCTCATGTAGGTAGTGGAGAAGCTTAGCCTACCTATGTATACCTAACAGTTACTTCTGGAGGGCCTCACTCTCTAAGCCCAACTCTGTAAGTGTAATCATTGGCCTACCCCCTATGTGGAACATGACATCCAGGGTGAGAGTCTACCTGGTGGCATGGAGGATGACTCCCAGGGATGAGCCTGGCCACGGCATCGTGGGATCAACAATTCCATCCTGACCAAAAGGGGGAAAAGAAGTGTAACAAATAAGGTATCAATGGCTGAGAGAGTTCAAATAGTTGAGAGGCTATTCTGGAGATTACTCTTAGGAAAACTTCAGTTAGACATTGCTACCTATCACAATTTGCCAAACCTCAACCAAAACCACTCCAACCAATCCTAAAGAACACCTAGGACAATATATAAGATTCTACAAAGGTTGCATGCACTAGGGTAACTTTCCAGAAACCTACAGCCTCCAGATGGGTCCCTGTATCAGATAAGTCTTGAAACCTATATGGCCCAGCGTCTCTTAAACATCAGCTGGTTCTACCTCCCTTACCCCATATTATTGACAGCCCCTTCCAACATGAAAAAGTTAGAATGGCCAGAGCCCAAATACTCCTAATGAGTGGGACAGAAAGATTAAAGGTGATGGTGTAGTTATACAGAGAAGGTAGGGTTTAACAAATGAAGATGATGCTGAATCATTAAACTGATATTTCTTTTAGTCCAGCATCTCAGAACAGCTAAAAGTAAAAACCTAAAATTGTGGAATTTTAACCCATACCAAACTCTGAAATCTACTCTACAACTAATTGTTGCGATGTGCTTTGAAATTTATTGCTTTTTTGTATATGTGCTATTTTTCACATAAAAGAATAAAAAGTCGATTGTGATGATAAAAAAATTTCTTCTAGCCTCCTACATTCTGGAGCAGCTAGAAGGAAAAATCTGAGAGGATGGTATTTTAGCCCATGACAAACTCTGGGATCTGTCCTGTAATTACTTGTTGAAGAATGCTTTGAAAATTATTGCTCTTTTCTTTCTTTGCTTTGCATATATGTTATATTATACAATTAAAAACAAAGTTAAAAAAAATAAAAGGATATTATTAGTAGGAGTCTATACTGGTTCACACATTTTGGAGGGCAACTTAGTAATATATCCAAAATTTTAATGCACATCTCTTTGACTAAGCAATTTCTTCCAAAAGAACGTATCCTTCAGATGCATTCATCTAAGTGTGCAAAAGTATTTTCATAAAAATGCTAATTCCAGCATTGTTTAAAACAAAGAACAACTGAAAACAAGTATCTACTAACAAGGAAGACAGTAAATAAAAAGTGTAGCCATTAAAAAAAAAGAAGATAAACCTGTATTACTGATAGGAAAAGGTATCTAACATACATTTTTAAGTAAACAAGTATTTCTGAAAGTCATTTTTTTCTGATTCTCCTACCTAGCAATGCCTTTCTCCTCTTCACTAGATCTGTTCTGCTGCCTCATAAATATCTGCGTTCTCAGGCCTTGGCCTCCTTATATTTTCATTCTTCACAATCTCTGAGAGATCTCACACATTTGCTTTTCTATGTTTATAATGTGCAAACCGCTATCTATCAGTGGCCTGCTTTACCTCCAGATATGCCTACCAAAATGCCTTTTAAAATATCTTTACCTGATGTCCCAGAGACATCTCATGTTCTTCAAGTCCAAAACTAAAATAAATTTTTACTCAGGAAGTAAAATAGAAACCATTCGCTCCTATATAATATTTTGAATTCTAAGTTGCTAGCAATAAATCACGTTGTCTAAAAATCTGAGTGTTACCCTTGACTGCTCCCTCTTCATCAATCAAATGAGATCAAACACAAAGTTATACCTCCTTAATGTCTTGACTGGGTTTGTTTCAATATCCCACAACCAATACCTTATTTCAGGGCCTCATTGTTTTTGGCCTGGATTATTGTAGTCCAATTCAAACACTTTATCTTAGCCCACAAAGCTAAGATATCTCCTCTTTGCTCCTTCTAGACAAAACTACTCCTGGTTCTTTCACTGGTACCATTTTACCTCTAAGTTGTCCAACAGGCCATTTCTTCTAACTTCCTGTCTTAGATCTCCAGAGATTTCATTTTCAAAAGCCTTAAAGTACCCTATTCAGGCATGAAGTTTTCTGTGAAGACAGGAGAAGTGATATCGCCAATATTTACTGAGTGGCAGGTACTTATTCAAGTACTAAGGTGTTCATTCATACACTATCCAATTTAATCTAAACAATTCTAAATGGAAAGTCATCTTATTCCCATTTGATAGATGAAGAAACAGGCTCAAGAGGTTAAGTAATCTGCTCAAAGATTCAGGTAAGGAAAGCAGGGTTCTATTTTCTTCTTTTCACTATGTCAAGTTTGCTGTCTGAAGTAATCCTCCTTCCTGAGAGCTACATCTTTTATGACATGTAACAAGGTGAATCCATCTGTTTCTATGTTTTTCTCCCCTACTTGGCAATAAACGAATGGTTCTCTTTAGGTTCGAATTATTAAGTTTTATTTTTTTAAAACAATGGGTGGATTCAAATACTTGTATTTTCAAAAAAGTTTAAAAGATAATACCAATTGTTAGTCAACATTGAGAACTACTGCATTAAACTCCTACAGAATAAGAATATTATTGGACTTTATAACTCTAGGATATGGCAATAACTGTCCCTAGACAGAACTGTTTAACTCACAGATACAGGTAAATCAATGAAATAGTACTTTTTCTTGTACAAAGTTTTTCCCTTACTTACAATGATTTGATTGTAAAAATACTTCTTAAATTTGTGCCACACACATTTACCTGAGAATATCACTAAGATATTTAACACTTGAGATTTTAAAAACAAGTTTATAACATTAAATCTTAAATTTTTCTTAAAAAAATGAAACTTGGAAAATTTATTTTAAAGAATCAAATGTAAAATACTGCAATGATCCTTGAAGCTAATTAAATAATAAGTATTTTAGATCACTATAGATTTAGGAAATTCTCTTTCAAAACTTTTAAATTATTATTTCCTATTAATTAGAAAATTTATGAGATAATTTGCTTATTTGTTTTTTGAAACTTCACCTGTGATTATGATACAATTTGAATGTTAAAGAATTCTCAGGGAAAAAATAAAACCAAGCTTAAAAATTAATCACAATTTCACTATCAGCTGAACATTAAGAAATGAATAAATAAACAGCAGCAACAACAACAATAAACTTAACTTTTCTTTATTTCCAGAAACAAAAATTACTGGTAAATTTATTAAAATCTGAATTTTTAATTTTGGTGTAATGCTTGCACTACACTTTAAATAAATTTCTAAGGCGATGAAACAAAAAGCTATCACCTGGTAGCTAGTAGCTACTAGGGAAATGAATCGAAAGTATGGAAACGAGGAAATGGTGATTTAATTACAAGTAACTAGAAATAAAAAGTAATGATTATCCAAACATTCTGGTTGGGTGGTAGATAAGGAAAACCTGGGTTTGATACCCGAAAGTCCTGACACTAAGAACAAAGGTGCTACTAAAAATATTCAGTGTAAATAAAGTGTCTGTGAATGATAGGTTCATTACTTTTTATAAGTACCTAGTAAAAACTAAAGCCTTCAATGCTTTCAGATTGTGAATGCCAGTGTAGAAGTGTTTCATCTGCAAATACTCCAGTTCAGCATCCACACAATAAACAATTCAGATGAGAGATGATAAATCACAGCAAAACAGATAATACACAAAATGCAAGCAATGACTAAGAAAGAAAACAATAAAAAAGTCCACTTGGGAAGGTGGATGAGGCAGAGATACTGTTCATTTCAACCATTTAAAAAACTATGGTGTCATTTAAGATGTATGCAAATATGACTACCAGAAGTCTTGATTTGAGTAGCATTAACATTTTACGTTTAAGAGGGGACAAGAATGATCACTTATATGACCTAAACACAGAAATGTTACTTTGATTTAAGATGAAAACTCAATCTGTTAGCAACGTAGTTTTGTTTTGCCTGCTGCTTAAGTAAATGGAGGTCTTCACTTCCATGGTATCTTCTAATGATGACTATTGCTTATATATTGGGAAAGCTCTTGGTATTTGCATCGTTTACCACCATAGCATCAGCCAATTCGGGTAGACCTTTTCGCATCCAATTCCTATTTCTCTGTTTCTCACTGTTGATTGTGCTGGTTAATGCCTCCAAAACAAAGGCTAGTACAGCAGTAGTAGTAGTGATAGTAGACACCAAGTGCTCTCTCCTTAATTTAAGATGCTCATTTTGGGATTGAGGAATGTATGTTTTGTCATACTACAGAGATAATTCTTATTTTAAGTTGCCATTTTTTTTAAAATAGATATTTAAAATGCCTTTACAAAGGGGGTGCAAGGGTAGTTCAGTGGTTGAATTCTCATCTGCCATGTGGGAGACCCAGGTTTGATATCCCGGCCCATGCACTCCCTACCCGCAAACAAAATTCAACAAATGGTGCTGCAATAATGGGACAGTCACATGGAAAAAGAATGAAATGTGACATCCACCATTCAACAAAAACATACACACAAAATGCCTTTTCAGTATTTATGTAGAGAATTACATAATTTTTCTTTAGCTATATTAATAGAGCAAAAATATCAATATCCGTTCATAATTGTTTTCAGCTGGTTTGATAGGGAAACCCAGTTTATATTTTCTGCTGCAAGAAAGGTACATGTTTCTAAATAAATAAGCATTGTGCAAAATTCTCTACTAGATTATACATATATTGATTAGTATTTAACTTATTTGGTCTAATTTATTCTTTATCTTCACTTTTACAAGCAGGCTTCAAAACAAATTGAAATGATTGATGCAAATTCTTCTAGGTTTAATCTCAGGCCTTCTCCTCACTCAACTCTCCCCAATTTCATCTACCTAAGACTTTTATTACCTTATTCTAGGACGCCAAGATATATCTCTACAGTCCAGCCCCAACCTGAGCTCCTGTCCAGCTGAGCCAATTCTCTACTAGACTTCTCTACTTGAATTCTTCAAAGACCTCCAACTGAATTTAACAAGAACAGAGCTCAAGCTCTTCCTCAAATCTGGCCCTCTTCCAGGGCTCGATAACTAATAAAATGAACCTACATCCACCAGAAATTTAAAAGCCATCCTTGACAAAGCTTCCCACTACCACCCTACCCTATCTCTAAATCTCTTAAATCTCTCAATTCTGGAATATGTACACCTCATTTCATCTACCCAGCATCCATTATGGTCTAAGCTACTATTATCACCTAAACTTGTCTTTCTAACTAGTATTCAGTCATGCTCTACTCAAGTAATCTTTTTAAAAATAAAATCTGATCATGCCAATCCCGTTTGTTTTAAAGATTAAAAAAAAATTCCTATCTCTCCAGCCATACTCTTCCTCCCTTCCCCCATTGCTCTCAATACTGTAGCTAGGCATTATTCTAAAAGCTGACAACATAAATGTTTTCTTAGATTTATAAATAGAACATAAATACCCACACCAATTTTTTTGTGCCACAGGGCCTGTGAGCTTGCAGTCTCAATGCCTAAAACAGATCCACACATGCTTTTACTTTTAGGAGAGGGATCAATCCCTCAGGTAAGTTTCCTAACCACCCTCCCTCCCAAGTTCTCCTACAGATATTTCTTTCAGAGTATAACAACTCAAATAAGTTACAGTTTGTAGTTAGAGGCTTATAATTTGAAAACTGGGCAAACTCTGGATACTATAAAAAACAGGCTTAAATGTAATGTGTGATCTTTAAAAATGTACTCAGTACTTTTCAGAACAGTGAACTTAATCTTGTATTTCTTCTCTTTTAGAAAACAAACAGAAACCAGTGACATGCTTTAGAGCAGTGGCATGTACACAATGTCATATAATACAAGCCACACCCCAAATTATCCAAAATATTATCTTAACATGTAATCGATATAAAATACTACTGGCACATTTCCCATTCTCTTTTTTTCATACTCAGCCTTTGAAATCTGAAATCACTTACAGCACATTTTAATTCGGACTAGTCTCAGGTGCCACATGTGGTTAGTTGCTACATATTGGACAGCACAGTTATAGAAGATAAGATCGTATTTCTTGTACTTAAATAGCTTGCTAACACAATCAGAGTCATTTTTTTTTTAAAAAAAGCATAGCACTAAGCAACTTTAGTCTCATAACACACAAGGACATGTCTTGTTTCAATCACTCAAAAAAATATAAAATTATACAAACATTCCACATTGCTGAAAAGCCTAAACCAAAACAAAAATGCAGGTAAGTAATTTTAAAACTGCATTATTTACTGATCATCTGAGGTAATTACAAGAAGATGAATATGAGAGATGAGTGTGGCTGGTGGGAGTGAATTTATTACGTTTGGAAAGCAATTGGCTTTCCCTTTGGTTTAGTAATTTCACTTCTAAGACTTGATCCTATGGAAATAACTAAAGACAAGGTCAAAGATTTAAGTTTTTCACTGAGCTGCCTTTCTATGATAATAAAAACTGGAAAAACCCAAGCGATCAGAAGGAAATAGCAGAGAGAACTTGAAACTCACCTGATGGCATTCTACACAGCCATTACAATTTCCAAAGACTATTTATTTAATAGCACGGGAAAATGCTCACTATTTATGGTAAGTAAAAGAAAAATCTATATAATATGATTCATATATATGCTGGAATACACATATATGAAAGACAATTACATATCACAGAAACAAACACAAGGAAAGGAATAACAAAATGTTAAGTTTTATCTTTGTAGTGTGATGACCAGTGATATCTTCCTTCTATTGTTCTTTCTTTAAACCTGTATTTATCAAGTGCTCATTCTTGCTAGGTATAAAGATAGATTGGGTCATGGTCAACAAGGGGCTTATCAGTCTTCTTTACACTTCTCCATACTTTCCAAACTTTCTGTAATAAGTACATTAGCTTTTCATAATTAATTGTAATACCAGAAAAATATGATGTGGAATGGATACTAATTTGGGCAAATCAGCTTCTAGGGATCTTTTTGGGTCAACTGGGGAAGAATTTTAATTGGATATTATGGCCTTGAATACTAGATTCAAATTTTAAATTTAGAATTTCCTGAAACAGTGAGACTAGTTGACTAAACAAAACAAAAAACCTAAAAAACAATGTGAACAGTAAGATTTCATTTTGGTAAAAAGAATACATTAATATATAACGAGGGTAGAAAGTTATGCACTCAATTCTTAAAAGTGGGGATCTCTGAGTAGTGGGAATGTGTTTTTTTTCTTCTCTCCTTTTATGATGCTCATGAACTCCTTCTATAATAAGACTATCTAAAAAATAAATTATATACCCAGAATTTACCAAGCTTTTACTACATACAAAACTGCTGGGTCCTTCAGAGGGTAGAATTAAGTAAAGAAGTCACAGGCTTACAGAAGCTTACAATTAATTAGGGGGGGAGTTCAGAGTAAACAATAAAAGAAATGCAAGGCAGAAAATAAACATGAAGTAAAATGTGGCTATAGAGACTATAAGAAGAGGACTCACTTGATTGGGAAGAGGAGGAATGTGAAAATGGGAAAAAGCTTCAGGAAGGAAACAGACAGCAGGCACTAAAGAAAAGAGCATGGGGCCACTGTCAAGGAACAGTAAGTCACATGGTTACTTGGTTAGTATGTAGGATATATGAAGGGAGCAGGCAGGCAGTAAACTGGAAAAGAAGGACATGAGAATCTTGAATTTGGGGGAGGGGGTGCCTTTGCAAATTTTTTTAGTTTAGTGATGGGGAATCTACTAGCAGTTCCAGTTTAGGGAACTCTCCTATCATTCCTTATCACTCTTATTCTATCACCTCCATTCAGGCCACTGCTATCTCCTACTTCTAGCTCTGCAATCACCTGACTTTCCTGCTTCCACTTCTGTGTTCCTCTAATCTACTTTCTGTATAGCAGCCAAATGGATCATTTTAAAACACAGATCATGTCATACTTCTATTTAAAAATCCTGTGATGGCTTCCCATCTCATAAGAAAAAGTCACAGTCGTTAGATTATCTAAAAAGACCCTATAACACGGCCTCCCACCCTATATTTGTCTGATCACATCTCCTACTACTCTTCCTTCTACTTGCTCATGCTACTCCCAGGCCCAATGGACTCTCCTGCTAACAGTTCCTAGAATATTCCAGGTATACTTCCGCCTTTAGCACTCTACCCCTTATTCTCTTCACCTCCATCAGATCTTAAAATTTTTCTGACCCCACTCTATAATAAATACCAAGCTGTACCCCCTCACCCCCAATCAAATGTAAAAAAGTCAGCACTCTTCTATTTCCCAAAATCAACTCTATTTTTCTCCATAGGAGGTAATATCATCTGTCCCCATACACAAAACACGTACACATGCATACATACAGGAGAACTGAAACTCACCAAGGATTTTTTTTTTCCCCTTGTTTGTTTACTTCCATATACCCAACACCTAAAATATGGTTTGGAACAAATATTTTTGTCTGATTGAAAGGAAGAGAATATCATGGTGTTAGTAGATATTTAATTGAAATGGTGAAGCAGATTTGGGGCAAGGTTAAGGTTTTACACAGTTGGGCAGTGAATATTTGATCATTCATTGTATTTTCTTTCCTAAATTTTGTTGTATACTTAGAATTCTTTATAATAAAATTAAAAACTTATGTATATAAAGTTACTTTTAACTAACTCTAAGCAGAACCATTTAAAATGTGAAATGATGTTTATAATAGGGTTCATCTTAATTACAGGATTTACATAAAGACAATTATGGTCTGTAAAATTTAACAATGCAATGATAGACACAACTTCGATTTGATATATGATTATTTTTATAATAATCAGAAAACATCAAAATTGAAATGGTTTATGGTATACTGTAATACTTACATAATTAGAAGCTATAGTAGACAACCTTTAATTTATTAGTAATTTATCTCTGCAAGGTTTACCTTTAGGTTAGTTATTTGCAATCGAGGTGGTGGTGACTAAGGAATGAAAGTCTTGAATCTTCTATTTTCCTTCTCTTTTCACTTCTCCCAAACTAATGGTTGTTGGAACCTACCCAGCCCCCCCCCACCTCTTCCCCATCAAATACGGTTTCTGGCCTTTTCCCTTTCCCAGTGAAAAGGTCTAATTCACAGAGCCATGAGCCCCTACCCTAGGGTAAGGCTAGAAATAGAAACCTAGAGTGTGATATGGAGCTGTTGAGTGTGGGCAGCAATTAAAGGGTAACCTAAGCAAGGGAAGTTACTGCAGGAGAACCTGGGGAGGGCAACAATTCTTAATTTAATTATTAAGTTAGCGGCTCCTTTTATTTTAAAAAGAAGTCTACAGAGAACACTAAATCCTTCCCTGTTCTCCTTTTAAAAATACGATACTGAACAATATAGTGCTCCTTTATATACATAAGTTTTAAATTTTATTATAAAGAATTCTAAGTATACAACAAAATTTAGGAAAGAAAATACAATGAATGATCAAATACTCACTGTCCAACTGTGTAAAACCTTAACCTTGCCCCAAATTTGCTTCACATATATTTTAAAGATGGTAAAGATATGGTTGAAAACCCACGAGTCCCTCCTAGATCCTTTTTCCAGAGATAACTTATTCTGATTTGATGTTTATCATTGCAAATGATATGCATGTTTTTATACTTTTGCTGCATATTCCATGATTCACAGAAAATAATATAGTAGAGTTTTGTATGTTTAAAAACTTTATATAAATGGTATTACATTATATCCTGGCTCTATCACTTGCTAGCTGTTTGACCCTGGGCAAATTTCTTAACATCTCCATACCTCATTTTCCCCTCTGAAAAATGAAGATTATGCATACAGAGTTGTATTTAAATGAGTTCATACATAAAGCACTTAGAAAAGTATCTTGCTTTTAGGAAGTAGTTTATTTCAATGCTAGCAATTACCCTATCCCTATAAAGTTGCAAAAGGACTTGTAGTCATGTGTATAAATACAAATACGTATATACAAATTAATTGAGGAAAGAATAATTACCAAGATAACACGTAAAATCCATATAATGCCATATATCTTCAACACTGCATTATAGACCTGAAACACTACGAAGCTCAGGCTGGAAACGTTCAGCAGCTTACTTAAAGAGGGCTCAAAGTGCTAACCACAGAAAGAAATAAGCCTTTAGTTTTAAAATTACTAGTTGTAGGTGATATTATATTAGATGGTAAACATTTGATTTAAATAATTTCACAGATTAAAGACTTAGTGGCCTTCTTTAATGAAATTGGTGGGGGTATGGGGTGTGTGGAGGTTGCCATAGAGAGAACAGGCCCCTTAATAAAGACGTTGACAAAAACTCCTTACTCTGTTGAGGGAGGCACAGGCTTTGGTACTCAAATTCTACTACTATTCTGTACTAGTTTTAACTAATTCTAAGCAGAACCATTTAAAATGTGAAATGATGTTTATAATAGGGTTCATCTTAATTACGGGATTTACATAAAGACAATTATGGTCTGTAAAATTTAACAATGCAATTATGGACACATCTTCGTTTTGATATATGATTATTTTTATAATAATCAGAAAACATCAAAATCTAAATGCCTTATATACTAAGTGAATTCTACCGAAATTCTTTCAAAAAAAAAGAGCTTTTAAAAAACGCTTTTTAAATATTTAAAAATATATCTGTGCTCTGAAGATCTTTAATATACCTAATTTGATACACAGGGACAACTAGATCTAATGGGTTATTTATTGTGCTAGATGTTTTACTCAGCATCTATCTTTTAATCCATGTTAAATATTTTTAGGGACAAATTTAGAAGACTTACCACAGATGCTTTGTTTAAACACATATACTTCTGTAAAGAGTTCATGACTACTGCAAAAGCCAACATTTAATCAGGTAAAGCACATAAAATGTAGATAACCTGTGCTAATTATATTCAACACAATAGTGTTGAACCATTTGTTTTCCCTAGAGTTTAGCATATATTTCTTTGTCGGAGAGGTTAACTGAAAACAACAATTAAATGTAACCTTCAAGGATAAACCTTGCCTCTTCCCTCTGTCCCCACTCTCCTCCTGAAAAACAAGCAAAAAAACTCGGAGGACGAGAACATATTCAGTAGAAGGGAAGATTCATACTTTAGGAAAAGTTGAAAAGAAAGGTTCTACTTGTCTTCTTCGAAAACGGAGAATTTTGAAAAGGAACGAATGCTTTTGTTTCAGTAAAATATTTAAATGTATGAATTGGTGGAAGATTCGGTAGGAAACCAAGTTTAAAACGTGCATAAACCAACAGAAATCTAGTCGTCCCCACTACTTTCTTAAGGGAGAAAGGACACTATCACCGCTCACTCCATACTGTCCCTTCGCCCAAGCAAGACGCAGCACCTGCCAAACTGGGCGCTTAAAGAATAGTCCAACTTTTCGAAACGCAATCTGGAGAGAAGACGCAGATTATTTCTTGAAGAGTCCAAGAAGGGAGTAAAAAGATCCTTTCAGGAAGGGAGGCATGAGCTTTGGGGCTGTCTCCCCTGTCTGCTGGAGGATTCGAAATTCGCTTGTTTTAGGCACCCTCTGAAGTAGCACACTCCGGTCGCGGCCGGCCTCCGGCCTCGGCTAAAAGCAGGCAGTGTTTACACCTGTCACGAGGGAGGGGGAGGGAGAAAGGAGAAGCCCGAGCAAAGCCCCAAACTTCTCTACACCTCCCGGGAGGCGGCAGCCGGCGCAGAGCTACTGGCAGGTGGAAGCCAAGGGGCAGCGTGAGCCGACGGCGGCTAGGGAGGAGGGAGAGGCTCACACTTATCCGGCCGGTGCCCAGAATGACGAGAAGGGGGCCGCGCTCTTCGGGCTCCGCCGGCGGCATCCCGGCACCCGCCGCGAGTGAGGGCAGAGCCCGAGGTCGGAACCCGCAGCCCACAGGCCCGCAAAGCCGCCTCAGTCCCCGCAGTCCCCGACTCCGCGGCGGACAAGTGCCTTCAGCCCGGGCGAGGAATCTGGCCGACTGGCCGGGCCCGGTTCCCGCACCGTCTTCTCCCCGTGCGGCTTGGGGAGTCGAGCGGTGGCGCTTACCTGGCTCGTCCGGGACGGCCTCGATGGGCATGGCTCAGGGGCCCGGGGAGGAACTGGCTCCCCGGGGAAGAACCGGCTATTCCGAGGCGGAGCTGGTAAGAGCGGAAGGCAGGCTGCTCACAGCCCTGTCAGTGAAGCAGCGCCATGGACGCCCACCCGGAGTTTCAGCGCTGTCGTGGGACCCCCATCCCACTACCCTCCGCCCTCTTCCGCCGCCGCCGCCTCCTCCACCTCCTCCTCCTCCGCGGAGACCCCCCGCCCACTCCACACACTCTCCCATCATGCAGCGGGGAAACCGCTGCCGCCGACACGTCATTTCCGGGCGCAGGTGGCTGAGTCGGGGCCGGGCGCTGGTGGGTGCGGCGCGGGGGGGTTGCGGGAGGGGGGAGGACACTCCGAGGGAATTAGTGTCACAGACGCTTACCCCTGCGCAGGCGTTGTCGCGCTGGGCGCCGCCCGCCATTTTGGGTGCGGGCAAGCTACCCTTATTTTCACTTCCTTGCGAGTCATCGGGCTGGAGGGAAAGACGTTCTCTTTTTCCGCCGGCTGCTGAGGCAGCGCTCGCGGCTAGGAGACAGGTGCTTCTCGCAGCCGGTTGAAACTGTTAACGTTCTGCTTAAGACCGAGTTAAGATTTTCCCTCTGCAAATAAAATTTGCGCAGGTTTGGAAATACAGAACCATAGCCTATTTTCCGTCAGAAACCTGCTAGAGAGCACGTAGCTTGCCCTTTTCGTCCCGAAAAGCGAATTTTTCAATGCAGAGTCCCCCTTCTTTATTTAGGACGACAGAGGAGGAAGCTAATATTTAACAAGCAACAAAGAAGAGATTGTTGTAAATCAAATTGGAGGTGGGACGCAAGAGGAAAGGCGGCCGCCGAACTGACAAATCGTGTTCGAGACCACCACCAACACAAAAATCCGAGATTTTGCTAAAGGATGGAGAATATGGTCATTTTTCATAGATCATGCGGAAGATATCTGATAGGCTAAAGAAATCAAGTCGACTACTGTATTTAAAAGCATTTTCTTAACAGGTCATAAGAGTTCCTCATTTCTGTACCTGTCAGTCCTGAGCAGTTGGCGTTTTTATAACCTTCTTCTCCACCCCCGCCCCCCTTTATTTATCAGGAATATCTGTTAGAACACTGGCCACTGCAGAACTCAGACTTTGCCACTAAGCTACAAGCATTATTGTTACCGTCTGGAATGATGAACTCGGGGTCCTGCCCTGCAAATCATGAGCCCTTTCACCTAATCTGCACTGATACTTTGAATAATTTAAAATAGTTCCAAGTTATTAATTATATATCAAGAATGGAATGATCCATGCGGTAAGAATGTTTGTTTGTATGTTATCCTTAATAAAGAACAGAAAACAATAAAATAGTTCCAAAACATCAAATTCAGCAGCCACGCAAACTGAAGGAATTATGCGAATCAGGGAAAGAAAGGACAATAGCAGTTTATCGCGGTTTATCCCGCCTTTGCAATGTTCTAGACAAATTGACCTGGAGGCAAAAATAGACCTGCTTTGTCTCCTTACAACTCAATCGCACAAGATAGACGGAGGCTGTATCACTTTAAATTGGAGTACCAATTGCTTTGTAGTGGTGCTGGATTTTTTGTTATTGCTCAGTCACTAAAGTGAGAAAAATTTATTCTGGCTATCAAATTTATTCCTATTGTGTTTCGCCCCCTGCTGGTTTAGTTCGTTTGCAAGCTGAAAAAATATATGTTACTATAAATGTTTATTAACCGGGAAGGAAAGAAACAATACTTACGTGTGTGCGTGGAGAAGCTGGAGAGAAACTGATTTTAAACGAACGCATGCTTGTTTTAATGTGATAACTATATGAAATAAATACCTAGATAAAAGTATATGACAAGATCTTAGAGCAGAGCCTACACCAAGAAAAGGTTTAAACCGAGTAATGAATTTAAACATCAAAACTCTGCTTTCGGGCAAATAGCTTCGTGATTTCAGTACATCGCAAGTGATCACAAAATACGTTTCGTCAAGTAAATGCTGAAGCCAATCCTGTCCACTTAATAACTCAAAAGTTAGCTTCCAACTTTGTGTATGAAAATTGAGTAGCAGTTTAGCCAGCTGACTTGTAAATTCAGACAGCCAACCCCATAACTTGCAATCTTGCTGATAATTCTGGAGACAGCATTCTAATGCTTATGAAATTGTATTATAAAAGAAAGTCTTTATCCTTGAATCTTTTTTAAGATGATAAAACAAATCTGTGGAAAATACACTTCGTAAAATTCATTGCATTTGGATCAAATGATAGCATTGTTTTGTTTATATTTTTAAAGTTATGACCATTACCACATTACCAAAGATTTGGCAACAAGAAAAGAAAAAACAAATAACCAATTATCATTTGTTGTATTTTCTCCTAGTTTTTTCTCTCCCTTTTGCTAAGTTATAATCATGATGTAAATAGATTTTGTGTCCTTTTTCCACCTGATGTAATGTTGTAAGCATTTCCTCCTACTACTTAAAATCTTATAAATCTTAATTTTAATGACCTATGTAGTATTCAATTGAATAGACATACCTTAATTTACTCATTACCCCATTAGTGACTATTTTCCACCATTACAAATAATAATTTGATGAACATTTTGTGCACTTGACTTTGTCCAATTTTAGTACAGAGTCCTAAATTATTTTGCTGAATGTAAAAATTACTGGGCCAAAAGCCTATGTATGTTTTTTTGGCACTTCATTTCTCATATTATTTTCCAAAGGCCAATTTACTATGTCACCAGCAAGATAGAATTTTACCACTGTCTCACCAGTAGTGGATAATAATTAAAGGAAAAAAAAAGATTGAGCTGTACTTTATAGACTGAAAGTTGAAAGGAACGTAACTCTCATTATACATGATATAAATATAAAAAGAGGTTCTCTGGGGGTAACTTTTAGGCCAAATTATAAGTAAGCTTAGCTTTTATTTTTCAGGAATAAGTTTCAAAGGGGTGAGTCCCAAGATTGAGGGCTCAACCTATTGGATTGGTTGTCCCCACTGCTTGTGAGTCTATCAGGAATTCCCCAGATGGGGAATATTTTCTCCTTTCTCCTAGTCCCTCAAAGGGACTTTGCAAATACTTTTTAAATTCTCTGTCCAAACTACTATGGCATATATCAAGGCATCACACTAACCTGTATAAACCAACAAGATCTCACACCCTATTCAAGATTCCATGTAATTATGTTGTTCAAATAAGCTGACCATACAAGTTAAGTGAGATAATGTGCAACCCAAAATATAAATTTTGCACCAAATAAACATAGAGAACCTCTTTTGTTGCTCAGATGTGGCCTCTCTCTCTAAGCCAGTTCTGCAGGTGAGCTCACTGTCCTCCCCCACTACATGGGACATGACTGCCAGGGGTTTAAATCCTCCTGGAAACATGGGACATGACTCCCAGGGATGAGCCTGGCCCTGGCATCATGGGATTGAGAGAGACTTCTTGACCAAAAGGGGGAAGAGAAATGAAACAAAATAGTTTCAGTGGCTTAGAGATTTCAGATAGAATTGAGAGGTCATTCTAGAGGTTATTCGTATGCATTATATAGATATTCATTGTCAGGTTTTGATGTATTGAAGTAACTAGAAGGAGATATCTGAAACTGTTGAACTGTAATCTAATAGCATTGATTCTTGAAGATGACTGAATAATTAGAGAGCTCTTAAGATGTGACCATGTGATTGTGAAAACCTTGTGACTGATGCTCCCTTTATCTAGTGTATGGGAAGATGAGTAAAAAAAGTAAAAAAAAGAAAATAAATAAATAAATAGTAGGGGAGAGTATGGGATGTTTCGGGTGTTCTTTTTTACTTCTGTTTTTATTTTTTTATTTTTTGGAGTAATGAAAATGTTCAAAATTAGTTGTGGTGATGAATGAACAGCTATATGATGATACTGTGAACTACTGATTGTATAAATTGAATGAGTGTACGGTTTGTGAATAAAATTTAAAATAAAACTAAAAACAACAATGAAAAGTGAAAAAAAGTTTCAGGATCACACTACAATATAATATTAATTTTACAATGTGTGTGATTTTCAAATGCAAACCAATACTTGATTATTTATGGATACACATTTTTATAGTAAAGTATAAAGACGCATCATTCCAGAATGTGTCTGGAAGAGGACACATTAATTTCATTGGGGAGGAGATATGGAATGGGTTAGAGGCACTAAAGAAGACTTCACCTGTAACTGCTGTGTTTTATATCTTTAAAAAAAAATCTGAAGTAAATGTGACGAACTATTTAACTAGGTGAAAGGTACATGGGTGTTTGTTATATAATTCCCTGACATGTTTATGATTTCAAAAATTACTTTTCTAGAATCAGTTAGTTTGAAATGATGAATTGTGACCAGAACCCTAGAGAGAGTTCCTGAGTTATTATAGTGTTAATATAGTGGATTTGTACAACTTTTCAAAGTGCTTTAGAGTGTATTATCTCTTTTGATTCTCACACAAATCCCTTGAAGTAGATTAATGCCATTTTACAGAAGAAGACATGATCATAGAGTGTGGGATTTGTGTAAGATCAAAAAGGTAGAGATAGGATTAGTACTAGAGTCCTGGTCTCTTGATTTGGAATTCTTTCCCCCCGTACTGTTTGAATAGTAGTAATATAACCCTTCACTTTCCTTATAGCCAAAGACAATTTTACTTATTTTTTTTAATACACTTTCCCCATTTTCTTCATGTTTCAATTATTTTGTAATGGAATTTTTCCCTTCTCACAATGAATATTGTTAATAATATGAGAGAGCTTTCATTATCATATACTAAAATATTGTGTGTATAGAATTTGAGACATTGAAAAATTTGCTGAAAAAGTTTCTGGAAGAATTTTTAAAAATCAACTCCAACAGCAGTCCTACATCCCCTTCCAATTTTACAGGTAAGATTAATAACATCCTAAAAGGTTAAATAACAATGATGTCCCCAGTCATCCAGTTGGTTTGTAGAGAACTGGGTACTAGAAGCCAGGTTTATGGTCCTAAAGCAGAAAAACCTCCACTCTTATGCCATGCTACTTCTTGTTTGCTAGTCTCTTTTTTTTTATCAAAGCGCATAAGGAACCAAAACTATTAGGAGCTTAGAAAAAATTGTTTTCTATATGCTCAACTGGCAGTGGCCATGATGAGATGTATTGAGGGAAAATATTCGTGTCAGATATAAATCATGTTACAATTACTGTTGGGTCACTTAATCATATGGAATATAACATGATTAAACTATAAAAAGAAATTTTAATAAGTTAGAAACTTTTCGTGTTGCTAATGTTTTTGTTTCTGGTTTGATGGGAATTTCATGAAGTCTTGAAAGTATGATGAACAACAAAAATTTTGTTTTTGTTTTAATCATTCCCACTGGTCTATCTTGGACTTGCTTATGAAGTTTATTGCCTAGGTAAGGAACATTATAATTTGGTGTTTAGTAGTTTCTCAGAACACTCTGGACAAATATTCAATATGTCAGGTCATGGAATATAGGCCTTTCCAAGGGCAAAATTTTGAAGGATAGACTCCTGGGGGTAGGAATTCACATTTGTCCAGAACATTTATTTATTTATTTATTGGCATGGGCAGAACACTGGGAATCGAACCCGGCTCTCCCGCATGGCAGGCGAGAACTCTGCCACTGAGCCCCGTTGCCCACCCTGTCTGTAACATTTAAATCAAGAACTAGTGAGGCATTTCCTAGAAAGGAAAGAGGGTTTCTCTAGTATCTGAGTATGACTCCTCTTTATTAGCACGCTGAAACTGGCCATCACAGAAGTGATTGGCTAATATGTTGTGCTTCTTTAGAAACAACTAGAGCTGCACTAGCCAATGTGGTTGTTACTACCACATCTACCTGTTGAGTACTTGGAGTGTGTGTAGGCTGTCTTGAGATTTGCTCTAATGTAAGTATGCACACTAGCTTTTTAAAAATTGTTTTCTAGTGAGGTTTTGGGTTTACAGAACAATCATGCATAAAATGCAGGACTCCAGTACACCTCCCCACCACCAACACCTGCATTGGTGAAGAAAAATTGCAATTGATGATAGCACTTTATTTTTGGTCATAATTCTACCTTTACTTTTTAAACATTTTTTTATTGTATATACCAGATTTCGAAGACCCAATACAAAATAATGTAAATGATCTCAATAATTTAAAAACATAGACAACCTCTTAAAATGATATTTTGGATATACTTGGTTGAATAAAATATATTGTTAAAATTACCTTCACCTACTCACTCCCCTCCTCCTATATGGGACATGACAACTCCAGGGGTGTAAATCTCCCTGGCAACATGGGACATAATTCCTGGAATGAGCTGGGACCTGGCATCATGGGAATGAGAAAGACTTCTTAACCAAAAAGGAGAAGAGAGAAATGAGACAAAATAAAGTTTCAGTGGCTGAGAAACTGAGAGATTTCAAACAGGGTTGAGAGGCTATCATGGAGGTTATTCTTATGCATTAGGTAGATTTCCCTTTTTAGTTTATGGTGTATTAGAGTGGCTGGAGGGAAGTACCTGAAACTGTTCAGCTGTGTTCTGTAGCCTTGATTCTTGAAGGCTATTGTATAGCTATGCAGTTTTCACAACGTGACCATGTGATTGTGGAAACCTTGTGTCTGATGCTCCCTTTATCCAGGGTATGGACAGATGAATAGAAGGAGGGGGATAAGGTGTGAATAAATTATGGGGGGTAGGGGTGGATAAAAGGTAAAAAAAATGGGTGGATTGAGATGCTGGTGGTCACTGAAAGGAAGGGGTGGGGGAATGGGATGTATGAGTTCTTTTCTTTATCTGGAGTGATGGAGAAGTTCTAAAAATGATCATGGTGATGAATGCACAATTATGTGATGATATTGTGAGTCTTGATTGTATACCATGTACGCACTATATGTGTGTGAAGATTTCTCAATTAAGATATTTAAAAAAATTAACTTCATCTATTTCTTTTTACTTTTTTAATGTAGCTACTAGAAAATTAAAAATTTTTTATGACAATGCTGACCCATGGTATTACCTTTGCAAAAATCCTGCATCCATCTTGAACTTTGTATGGTGATAAGGTCCCAGGAAATAAAACATAGTTTCCAGGAATAAGGATTTCTGTTTGTCTTGTTCACTGTTATATTTCCAGCTTCAAGAACATTGTTTGGCCCATGATTGATGACAATAAATATTTGTTGAATGAATGACATTCTCTTGAATCAATGGAATGAGCATTTCCATAATTTTTTTTCCAATTTTAATCAACAACTTTTTTTTTTTTTTTGAGACTTTTCTATTTATCGTGTCCTTCAATGATTATCTAGTTACCTAGGGTCATTGATTCATGATCTTATCTTTTGCTTATTTTTATAATCTGTCCTTTAAATTTAATTAACAATTTTCTGAATGCTTTCATGCACTCAGCACTGTGCCGAGGGACTGTAAAGAAACAGGCTGTGATTCGTGCACATAAAAAAGTTTACAGTTAAATTGGAAAGGCAAGACCAGCATACTTAAAACAACAGCCACCTTGAAACTTCTGGTCCTATAAAATGGAGGACAATTAAATGCTGAGCTACATAGTACTGACCATCAAAGTAACCAGAGTTCAGAGAAAAGGAGGATCTGCTGGAAGAGCTGGGAAATGTTTCACTTCAGATGTGTGTTTGCCCTGTGTGTTAATTTGGGTCTGCTGGAGGGGAACTGGGCTCCTCCATGCCCAGCACATTGGGCTCTTCCCCCACGGTCCTCCGGAGCTGCAGCCCTTCCTTAATGGGGCCCATTTTCTCTCAACCCTACTCTGTTTCAGTGCAGTATGCTTTGTCCAGGCCCTATTCTGCTGCTACTCCTGAGTCACCTCAGGCTTCTTTAACTCCTAGGATCATGTAAATTACCTAAAGAATTTAAGGATTATCCTCCCATTGTTGATTCCCAGGGGCCCAACCTGTCTGGGAACTATGTCGCCTCATCCAGCATAGTAGACGTTATTTTTGTTCCCCCCTTCAAAAAAACAAAACCCAACTAAATCTAAACTAAAAGACATTTAGACACAATGAGTCCTGTCATGTGCTGCAATGTGAAATACACAGATTACAGAAGTACTCAGTATTCCTGGCAAATATAATTAACCTGGATCTAAATAAGCCTTTAAATCTAACTTCCACTTTACAGAAATACTGGAGGAACAAGTTAAACAGGACTACAGGGAAACCATCGCACAAACCCAGAATGTGGACTTTGAACAGACAAGTAACTTGCTCTTTCTTCAAAAAGAACATTCTTAATTAGAGGAGATTTAGAGAAATAACAACCAAGTGCAATACATGGTTGTTGATATGATCATCATTCAAATAAGCCAGATGTAGAAGACGTTTTGGGAATAACAGGACATCTGAATACGTATTGAACAGTAAATGCTTTTGGGGAATTATTGTTAAATTTTTAGGGGCGTAATAATGACATTGTATGTATTTAGGAGAATGTCCCTACTTTTGGGAGATGCCTGAAATGTCACAATGCCTGTAATTTATTTTAAAATTGTTCAGGAAAAAAAAATGGATACGTATATAAAGCAAATATGACCCAATGCTAACATTATTGAATTGAATCTTGGTGGGTATATCAGTGCTCATTGTACTAGTCCTTCTACTCTTCTGCTTCGTTGCATATTTTCGTAATGACATTAAAAAGAAAAGGCTATTAAAAAATACCTGAATGGACAAGTAAGGTCTGGATTTCCTTACATTTATTTCCAAATTACTGTATTCCCCAGGCAACCATGTGTCAAATACAAATTTCCTATTCTGGAGCAGATCTTGTAAACAGGTTCTTGAAAAGGGTTTTAAAAATTTAGAAAGGAGAAAATAAGCAGGGACTGCAACTTCTGAATCAATTGTAATTAGTTTAAAGCCTCTATTATGCACAAATACTGTCGAATTACAACCCTGCTCAACAAGGAGCAGTTCTAATACAGTGTAAGAGAACAGCAGGAATTACATTATCATGAGTACTGCAGTATTTAAGCAGCAATATCAGCTGATGCCCCCTCTGTGACTTTCCAATATGGTTCCCTTTGTTTGGAATGTCCTTCTGCTTCTCATAGTAGACAATTGTCTTTTTTTTCTTTGTGACATAGCATCTGAACCCTTGTCTTACGTTTAGAGAAATCTCCACTTTATGAGTCTAGGTGAAAATGCCAGTGTGGGGAATTAAAAATAGCTGCATTTTTTTTGGCCACCCTGCATTGAGAGATGAAGCTGTCACCTTTATTTTTGAGTGTATGCTGATCTGTAACTTGTTAGACCTATAGCTCGAGGTGTGAGGGGTTCTGGATAGCTTCCCAGGCTGGACATTAAGAGATCCACAGCTTTTGCCATTGCTGTTTGGAATGCTCTGTCTTGGAAGGGAGATAGTATGTAAGATGTAAAGCTATTTTACCTGAAAGCACCCAGTTGTGGAGAGCCCAATCGATATGAGGGGTTCCATGGAGGAGAACTGATATGCTCTGGCCAGCAGCCCCAGCTGAGTCCCCAGCCAGCAGCTGGTCATGTGAGTGAGCCATCTTGGACATTCTAGGCAGGCAAGCCTTCTGATGACTTTAGACCCAGCCAATACCGCATGGAGCAGAAGAACTATTCAGCTGAACCCTACAGAATCTTGAGATAAAACAAATGGCTGTTGATGTTTTAAGCAATTGAGTTTTGGGGTGCTTGGTTATGCAGCAATAGATAGCCAAAACAGGCAGACATCTACTTGTGGTGGTTAGGTTTTGGTGTCAACTTGACCAAATGATTATGCCCAGTTGTCTGGTCAGGCAAGCACTGGCCTGACCATCGCTGCAAGAATATTTTGTGGCTGTTTGATTAATCGGAAGGCTGGTTGATTAAATTATCAGTCAGTTGACTGTATCCGTGGCTGATTACATGTTCAACCAACTAAGGGCAAGTCTTCCACACATGAGATAATCTAATCAGTTGAAGACTTTAAAGGAAGAAAAGAGCCTTTTTCACTGCTTCTTCAGCCAGCAAACCTCTCCAGTTGAGTGCATCCAGGCCCTTCATTGGAGCTGCCCTACAGATTTTGTATTCTATTAGTTCCATGGTTGTGTGAAACACCTTTATAAACCTCATATTTATAGATAGCTTCTGTTGGTTCTGCTTCTCTAGAGAACCTTTACTAATACATCTACTTTCTTAGCTTTCCTTGCAGCTAGGTGCAGTCATGAGACCTGGGCTCTGCTGATTTTATGCCTCTATCCAGACTTTGATTCAGAAGCTAATGGCACCTAGAAGCAAGAACCACAGAAAACCCTTTTTGACAGTGATGGCAGCAATTGCAAGAAGACTGAGCTTGTTGCAGCAGGGGCAGGCTGGTGTTTAAATGCAGGGCCAGTGGTACTGGTAATACCAGCTTCAGCAGCATGCACACTAAACCAGTTCTCCAGCATGAGTTTGGGATATGTTTCTGGTGAACCAGACTCTGAGCCTGGTTCTTGAGTCATCCAGGAAATTCTGAGTTACCTAATATCACTTGATTCCTGTTGCTTGTGACTAAGTTGATCTTTGTTGCTTATGACAAGAATTCTGACAGATACTCATCTTAAACTAGCTACTTCCTGTTTTTAAGTTAAGAAAAAATTCAAAGCTCAAGAGATACTCCTCCTGGAAATCTTCACTGATACTCGCTCCCTGCTCCCTACTCCCAAATTTGTGGCTCCTCTTCTAAAGCCCTTGCAACATCTTGTGTTTATTTATAATATTGCTCTTATACAGTCTGTTGTATTTTCTGATCTTCTAAACCATCTACCCCACTAACCGATAACTTTTTAAAGGAAATAACTGTATTTTCCATCTCTTTATCTCTAATACCTAATGTCGTGCTCATCTGACATTTGTTGAATGAATAATTTAGTGATTAAAGTGGATAGTATGAAATTTAGTATATTTATAACAACCTTAAACATAAATACATTTCAAGGTAGGATTTTTTTAATATTGTTTACATTCTTGTTATAATAGAATATAACATCCAACTAACAAAAATAGAGCAAATTTAGAAATATTGCTTTAATATATCACAGTAAATTATTTGGATATTACTTATATCCATAATCTAAATGGATTCCTTCTCAATCTGATAACTGTTCCATTATATGTACTGCTGGAGAAATTTGCGCTTTTGTTCCAATGATTACTTTTATTCTTTTTCATGTAAAAAATGTTGAAAGATGGACTTAAAGACCCATTTATTGACATTCCTGGAGAATTTTAACTAATTGGGAGGAAGAGGTACATAATAAAAATCATTTTAGAAATAAAGAGATGGTAGATACACATCGTGGTACTTCTAGCCTTAGGATTTAGTGAAGTCACAGCAAACATGTTTTTCTCAAGGTTAAAGGTGAGTGAAAGTTTTTATATGGTCAGTAATCCAGCTGCTGAATTAGGGTTCATTTAGAACATCAGGATTTCCAGGCATGGGGTGTTGGCAGCTGTATCATTCAAAGTTTCATCATTCAAAGTTGATGGTAAGATGCACCAATAGTTGAGAGTTACTGAGGCAAGAGGCCATTTATTTTTCTATTGGTTATTAGCTTATAATTTAACCATTTTCAGATGTTAACTAATTTGTTAAAGGCCAGTCCCAGCTGCTGTGAGGGCATAAAAATGAGTAAGACACTCCCTGTTCTCCAGGAGTTTGCAGCTTAGTTATCAGGTACATACAAAGCCTTTACAAGTGTTATGTGCATTTTTCTATATATTCTATACCTCAATAAAACAGTTATTAAAAATAATAGTCCTGGGTGCATGGGTGGTTCAGTTGTAGAATGCTCACCTTCCATGAGGGAGACCCAGGTTTGATTCCAGGACCATGCACCACCCCCCCCCCAAAAAAAATAATAGCCCCGATGTTCATAGCAGCATTATTCACAATTGCCAAAAGAAGGAAACGGCCCAAGTGACCAGTAACAGATGAATGGATAGACGAAATGTGGTATTTATAAAGGATGAAATATTATTTAGCAGTAAGAAGGAATGAAGTCCTAAAGCACGACAACGTGGATGAACCTTGAGGGCATTACGTTAAGTGAAGTAAGTCAGACATAGAAGGAGAAACGTTGTATGATCTCACTGATACGAACTAATTCTGATATGTAAACATAGACATGAAAATATAGAATACAGGTTATTAGAATAGAGAATGCGGCTAAAGAATGAAGAGCAGTTGCTTAATATGTGCAGAATGTTTAACTAGGTTGAACTTGAACATTTGGAAATGGGTAGAGCTGGTGGTTGCATGTGATTGTGAGAATAATTGACAGTGCTGAATGGTGTGTGATGTATTGACAAGGGGAAGGTTAGAGTCATGTATGTCAGCAGAAGAAAGTTGGAGGTTAAAGCATGGGAATGTATAACACAGTAAATCTTATGGTAGTGTCTGTGATTAACTGTACGAATATAAAAAAGTTCTTTCATGAACTGGAACAAATGTATGATGCTATTGTAGGAAGTTAATAACAGAGGGGTAAATGGGGGGAAATGTACCTATTGCAAACTGTGGATTAAAGTTAACAGTGGTATTAACAAATAACAATATCAAATGTGCAACAGTACCAACAGTACCAAACAAGAGTAACAAATGTACCACACCAATACTATGGGTCAATAATAGGGGGTGATAAGGGATATGGGAGGATCTGAGTTTTCTTTCTTCATTTTGATTCTTTTTTTTTTTACATGGGCAAGCACCAGGAAGCGAACCCGGGTCCTCTGGCATCGCAGGCAAGCATTCCTGCCTGCTGAGCCACCGTGGCCCGCCCTCATTTTGATTCTTTTCTGGAGTAATGAAAATATTCTAAAATTGATCATGGGGATGTATGAACAACTATGAACTATGTGATGATATTGTGAGCCAGTGATTGTATGGTTTGTATGATTTGGTTTGTGTGGTATGTGAATATATCTCAATAAAATTGCATTAAAAAATATAGTTCCTGGGCGGCTGCCGTGGCTCAGCAGGCAGAGCTCCGACCTGCCGGGCTGGAGGTCTGGAGTTTGATCCCTGGTGCCTCCTGCCCATATGCAAATTAAAAAAAAAATATATATATATATATATATAGTTCCTACCTCATGGACCTATCTGAGGTCTAGGTGAGAGGCTGTAGATACAATGTTGGACTCAAGGTTTGGGATATACTAAGTGCCAGTAAATGTTTGCTGTGGCTGATATTGCTGTGGTTATTCCATGGGGTGGTATCCCTATCAAGTGGGAGATAGACCCAATCTCTTCCTGTTATACCAGCCTCATGGAGTTTGGATAGGTAAGTCATGCCCCAAAGACGAAGACATAGCTCTGAATACTCTGGCCCATCCCAGAACTCCTGAACACAGGTTTAAGTGCCAAGGTGGGTCTTCAAAGAACAGGATCACTATTCAGGTGAGCAAGGAAACCACTTATATGGGCTGTGTTTTGGTTTGGTAAAGCTATCAAAGTGCAATATATCAGAAATGAACTGGCTATTAACAATGGGGATTTATTACCTTACAGTTTATAGTTCTTAGGCAGTGAAAATGTCCAAATTAAGGCATCAACAGGATGATAGCTGAACTCTGAAGACAGGCTGCTGGCACCCGGGACACCTCTGTCACATGTGAAGGCACATGGCTGGCATCTGCTGGTCCTTCTCTCCCAGGTTTCATTGCTTTCAGTTTCTGGCTTCAACGACTTCCCCCTCACTGTTTTCTCTGCATCCTCTCTTAGCTTCTCTGGGGCTTTTCTCTGAGAGTTTCTCTCCATTTCATCTCTTAGCATTTCTGTAGCTTTTATCCTCTTATAAAGGACTCCAGTAAAAGGATTAAGACCCACCCTGAATAAGGTAGGTCAAATTGCAGTTGAAATAACCTAATCAAAAGGTCCCACCTACAATAGGTCTGCACCCACAGGAATGGATGAAAAGAACACAGCCTTTTCTGGCTACATGACAGCTTCAAACTACCAGAGACTGCTTCTTAAAGTAGTAATCCTGCTACATGCCCAAAATTCATGGCTCCTTTTATAATGAGCGGCTTAGGAGACAAGCAAGACAGATCCAGATTAAAACCTTGGAGAACCTGATACCGAGCTCTCACCCAAGCCCAGAGAAAAGGTCTTTCATAAGGAAACTGGAATTATTCATCATAAGTCAGTAATAAAAATAAGTTAGTATTTCTTCAAATACTTCATAAAAATGGAAAATTGATAATTCCCTGGGATTGTAGGAAGTAGCTAAAGAGGGGAATGGTGAGGGATCTTGAGCTCCCTGCCTCCTCACATAAGGTTGGAAGTGTTGAAAATCTTACATCCCCGAGCTTACCATAGTGCTTTTATCCTTCCATTAGTATGACCCACATATGACACTCAAATGATTATCGAATGAATAAGTTCATGTGTCTTGAAAGTATCGGCAATATTAAGACTATTACCTTCCACAGAAATAATTCCCTTCTGAACAACTGGAACACTGATCTTACCAAGGCACCTGTTGAGAGAACCCAGGTGTGCTGTTTTGAAAGGATTTATGTGTCCTAGAAAAGCCATGTTTTAATCCTAACCAATCTTGTGGGAAGAACGGTTTCTTCTAATCCCTATTCAGTACTATAGGTTGGAAAATGACAAGGTTATCTCCACGGATTTGTGACTCAATCAGTTATGGGAATTAAACTTGATTAGATAGAAATGGGTCTCCACCCATTCTACATGGGTCTTGATTAGTTTTATGGAATCCTATAAAAGACGAAGTACTTTGGAGAAAGTTTCAGAATGCCATAGATATACAAACCAGAGAGTTCACCAGCCAGCGACTTTTGGAGATGAAGAAGGAAAACGCCTCCTGGGGAGCTTCATGAAGCAAAAGGCCTGGAGAGATAGGTAGCAGATACTGCCATGTTTGCTATGTGCCCTTCCAGCTGAAAGAGAAACACTGTACATCATCAGCCTTCTTGAACCAAGATATCTTTCCCTGGATGCCTTAGATTGGGCATTTCTATAGACTTGTTTTATCTGGACATTTTCTTGGTCTTATAACTGTAAACTGTAAATATTAAATTCCCCTTTTTAAAAGCCATCCTGTTCTTGGTATTTTATATTCCAGCAGCTAGGAAACTAGAACACCAGGCTATCCATCTTTCATAACACTCAACCCGGAAAAGTTTCCTGAAGCTCACGCTTGCCCAGTTCTATCACGGATTTGGAAACTAGATCTGCAGTCATGCAGATTCTTGGGCTTTTGGCAATCACTCTCTGGACTCCTTTTGAACCTGGTCTATGGGTCACTTCTGGATGTGCTGGCCACCTTGCCATCTGTTAGTTTTCATCTAGCCTCCTCTAAATTCAACCTCTGAATGGCCTCCAGAGTGATTTATCTATATTTAAAATCTATTTGCGTCATTTATTTCTGAAAATACTTCACCTGTTGTTCCCAGCCTGCCTGAATGATAAAAATAGAATTCTTTTGCTTAGTAAAAACAAAATAATGCCTTTCACAATCTGTTCCAGCTTCCTGTCCTGCTACTTCTTCATGTGCACCCAGTTACTTGCTGTACCCTAAACATTTCTTAAACCTCCATGAATTTTCTCATTTGATTCCCTCTGCCTAGAACATCTTTCACTTTTGTATCCAGTCAATGACCACAAGTCCCTTAAGACTTGCCCAGACACTATCTTCTCTGGAAAGATGTTCTCACTGGTCTGAGAATTGCCCTTTCCTATGCCCCAGAGCAAACTAGGTCATACTTATATGGTGCAGGAATAGTTAAGGTCTTTGGGAGCAAATAAAGGTAGGGTCAGGGATCATGAGTTGTTGAGGTTAACACAATCAAAATTAATCACAGATGATGGTAATGTCCAGGGAATATTCAGTTTACACCAGTGCTGCGCTAACTTTAATCTCACCTAGGGATCTTGTTAAAATGTAGAATTTGATTCAGCAGGTCCAAGGAGTGGCTTCAGGTTCTACATTTCAAACAAGTGCCCAAGTTATGTGGAGGTGCTGGCTCAAGAAACACACTTTGAGTATCTAGGGTTTACAGTATGTAAAGGGCACTCTCCTAGGTGCCAGGAATTCAGAGGAGTCTAAGACATAGAGTCCCTCCTGACGAGGGGCTTACTGTCTAGTTGAGGAGTGAGGGTAGACGCATAAAAAGATAAGCAAGGTTTGCTAAACCCAATCAACATCACTCCTCTTGACTCTTAAGAACGCCTAAGGCTCAAACTGAGACTCTACAAATGTTTCATGCACTAAATTTACTTTCCTGCAACCTATAATTTCTGGAGGGTTCCTATGTCAGATAAATCCTGAAACCCAGAGGAACCAGTCTCTCCAAGATTGTCAATTAATTACATCCCCCCTATCCTTTAGTGTAGATATCTCTTCTCAATACGAAGAAGTCAGAATGGGTATTGCCCAAAGATACCTACAGATTGGGAGAAGGATCAAAGGAGAAGGAGGAGGCATAACAGAAAGAAAAGCATTTGGCAAATGAGTATGACTAATAATCACTATATTAATATTCATTCTAGTTTCCAGTGTTTAGGAGCAGCCAGAAGGAAAAATCCGAGGTGGTGCAGTCATACTCTGGGATCTGCTCAGTAATCACTTGTTGAAGCGTGCTTTGAAAATTATTGTTGTTTTCTTTGCTTTGCTTTGTATATATATTCTACAATTTAAATGTTTTTAAATGATATTGTAACTATGATTTTTTAGGTTCTTGTCTTTTGGAGACACTTGCTAAAGAAAACATTTACAGATGAAATAAAAAAAAAGATATATGTCCTATAATGCCATAAAACCCTATGTACTGGTTTGAAAGGATTATGTACCCTAGAAAAGCCATGTTTTAATGCTGATCCATCTTGTACAGGCAGCCGTTTCTTTCAATCCCTATCCAGTACTGTAGGTTGGAAACTTGATTAGCTTATATCCACAAAGATGTGACTCACCCAATTGTGGGTATTAACATTGGATCAGAGGGAGATATGGCTCCATCTGTTACTGGTGGGTCTTGATTACTTTACTGGCATCCTTTAAAGGAGGAAACATTTTGGAATAAAGCTTCAGAGCCATGAGAGCCAGGAGAGCCCATACAGCCAGAGTTTTGGAGTTTCATGAAACAAGAAGCCAGGAGGGGAGAGCTAGCAGCCGTTGCCATGTTCCCATGTGCCTCTCCAGTTGAGAGAGACACCCTGAGCATCTTCAGCCTTCTTGAACCAAAGTATCTCTCCCTGGATGCCTTTGAGTGGACAGTTCTATAACCTTGCTTTAATTTGGACATTTTCACCACCTTAGAACTGTAAACTTGCAACTTAATAAATTCCCTTTTTAAAAAGCCGTACCATTTCTGGAATATCGCATTCCATCGCAGCCAGCAAACCAGGACACCCTACTTCTCTTTTCTAAGATGCAAGGCTTTATTGTCTCTTTCGTCTTAAGTAAGGTTATGTTAACGTCCTGTAAGTGGAAAATCATACAGAGCCAGGGAGACTTGAGTCCCCATTTATTCATAGAACAGTGAAAACATTAATTTAATTGTTTCAGAGTTCATTATGAGGAAGTTCAGAACATATCTAGGCTGATACCTCCCATAACCATCCCAGCACCTATGCATAAGGTGCAGGTGCAAGGATATCTGTTGCAGCTCTCTTTGGGACAGTGAAAGAGTGAAAATCACCTAACTGTTCATCTGTGAGAGGATGGGTAAATAAATTGTGGTTATTCATACTTAACATGAATTAACTGGATCTACATGGGTAAACATGGATTAATTAAGAAATTAAGAAAACAAGACTGATTGAAAAAACAATGCTGCTAAAGGATACACACAGCTAGTGTTTATCCATGAAAATTGAAACATGAAATAAGAGTGCTGTTTTACATTATAAAAAATGCATGGGAAATATCCCATACCAACTTCAGCATAATGGAGATCTTTAGAAAAGGAGAAAAGGAATGAATTGGGACAGGAGGCTTTCCGTTCTGTGATAGTTTTAATAAATAGAGAAGTAATTTTAGGAAGTATGATAAAATGTCAACATCTACATAATCTCAGAAGGGGGGAGGGATCTGTGATGAGGAAATCAGTCCTTCTGTAATCAAAGAACTTAATGTCACACTTTCTCAAAGTTAAAAATCTCCAACAAAGAAACTCTTAATGTCCTACTGATCTTTGTTCTTGTGACTCTTTGCTTCAAATGTTTATTATCAGTTTCTCCTTTTAAATAATTGTTGGGAGTTCACTAATAAGTGAGTACTTGGCCCCCTGCCCTCCACCAATGCCGAGTATGATGGAGAAAGTATCCCAGCTATTACACCTCTATTCGCTATGTGGGGTGTTTGCAAAAGATGGATAGCCTGCGTTTGCCCAGCAGTTGCCTTGATTGGATCAGTGTTCCCGGGGTGGCAAAGTCCTTTCTTCCCTGCAGTTCACAGAGGAGTTCCTGGAGTGGAGTGGGGACAGAGTTGAATCTTGGGTTGTACTGGGGTAATAATCAGTGCACTAAGGAATTAGGGTTGGTGGGTTGCAGCTCCCTGGGTGGTGAGCCCTCTCCTTTCTTTTCTTAATTCAGTTTTTATAAATAGCAAAGAATTGTTTTAAAATGGAGTCTGAGATCCCTTTTATTTCCCACAACATCTTTTTGTAATTTTTGAACTTTCATAGTGCATAATTTTTAGAAATGAAAATTAAATTATAAAATGCAAAAATCCAGAAATCTCTTTCATCAGATAATACAATATAATTGAAGACAATACAGAAAAGGGACAGTGTCTCCTACCCTCAACTTTACAATTTTTCTTCCTCAGTAAAATCAATTTTAGCAGCTTGATATATAATGTGTGTATGTGGGTGAGTATATATTACAGACTTTTTTGCTTATATTAACATATGTAAACATTTTAAGAAATAAAAGTAGGATGCTGCTTGTTCTAGTTGCAAGCTGCCGGAATGCAATATACCAGAAAAAGAATGGCTTTTAAAAAGAGGAATTTATTAAGTTGCACATTTACAGTTTTAAGGCTGTGAAAATGTCCAAATTAAAGCAAGGCTACAGAAATGTCCAATCTAAGGCATCCTGGAAATGATACCTTGGTTCAAGAAGGCCGATGATCAGGGTTTCTCTCAATTGGAAAAGCACATGGCGAACATGGCAAAGTCTGTTAGCTTTCTCTCCCACTTCTTGTTTTAATGATGCTCCCTCAGGGGCGTTTTCCTTCTTCATCTTCAAAGTTCTCTGGTTGCATGAGCTCTAAAGCTTTTTCCAAAATGGTTCCCTCTTAAAGGGTTCCAGTAAGCAACCCCACCTTGAATGGGTGGAGATACATCTCAATGGAAACTATCTAATCAAAAGTTACCACCCACAATTGGGTGGGTCACATCTCCATGGGAACAATCAAAATCTCCCATCCGGCAATACTGAATGAGGATAAAGAACTTGGCTTTTCTGGGGTATACAGCAGATTCAACCCAGCACACTATTTTTTTTGGCATGGGTAGGCGCAGGGAATTGAACCTGGGTCTCTGGCATGGCAGGCAAGAACTCTGCCACTGAGCCACCGTGACCTGCCCCTATATATGCTATTTGATGACCTGCTTTTTTCTATTGGAAATATGTTGGCTACCTATTTCCATCTAAGAACATAAAAACTTGCCTTAACCACCTTAGTGATTATACCACTGAATACCTAATTCATGTAACCAGTCTCCTGTTGAAGTCCATTTATGTTTCAATTTTAGATAATACAAAAAGCACCACAACCTCTCTACTCATACACCTTTGAGGACTTGTCCTATCATTTCCTAGAATTGGAACGGCAAGGTCAAAGAGTGTGCACATTTAGGGTGAGCTACTTTCCAAAGTTCTTAAAATCAGTTGAAATAAAATTGCCTTTTGACTGTCAAACCGTAAAATTGACACATAGATCAAACAGAAATATGTGAAATTATCCTCAAGAGTCAGAATAGTTCTGAAGGGGATTGACAATAACACACCACGGGATATGCTGCTGAGAAGGGGGTTGGTTGACTGTGGATGCAAGGAAAATGGAGTGGAGGAGACTCAAACACAGCAGTACCTTGTTCATGGGAGAAGAACCGCGGCTCACAACCACGACATTTTCAGCTAGTTCTCCCACGCACTAAGCTACTTTCTCATGATAATTTGATTTCCCAGAAAGCTTAGTCCACAGACAGAATGTGCTGGCAGAATACACCAGTATCTGGCCCACCTGATACTTGTCTTTCCATTTATAAAGTTGACTCTCTAGTTTTTTGTAAGTGTGAACAGCACGAGTCTGATACCCTGGTCATCTCTAGGTGCCCGTGGGAAAAGGAATAAGGATATAGACCCCTTCTTTGAGGAAGAAGAACATGAAACTAAGGCTTTTACAAAAACCAATAGCAATTATGAAATGAATAGTGGTAAGCAATCTCTTTAAAATTAGGAATATGACAAAGATGCCTGCTATCACTGCTTTATTTTGTGTTTTGGAAGTCCTAGCCAGCATGGTAAGATAAGATGTAAAAAAAAAATACGTGAAGATTAGGAAGGGAATAACACAGACAGAAACAATATGAATGGTGATACAGGAAATCCAAAATACTATGCAGACGAATTATTGGAGTTGAATGAGTTTGCTGGATATAAGATTGATATGCAAAGATCTATTGTGCGAGTATACCTAACAGTGAGAAAAAAGTAATATAAATATATATATATGTGTATTACTTATAATAGCAACAAAAATGTGACCATTTGTTAGTAATAAATGTAACAAAAGATAAACAAGAAACTTTGGAGGAAAATCATAAATCTTTTTTTTGTTTTAAACAACTACATATTGACTTTTATTTATCAAACTGGAAAAATGATAGCTTTTTGTGTTGGCAAGAGCACAAGGAAACAACTAACAGTGAGAAAGTGAATTAAAAGCAGTCTTTTGTGGTTTGTGATAGCACAAAATTGAAATTGGCACAAACATACATTACTCCAGACTTGCTAAATAAACCAGGACTAAGTAAATGAAGCTGCTTTTCTGTCCAGAGCAAGCAAAAAAGACGGTAGATCTATATGATCTGGAGTCCAGGGTACAATGTAAGGTAATAACAGTAGTTTGCAGCCACAATTCACCAATTCTCATTGCAATCATATTTTTCAAGAGTGCCAGTCTGTACCAGTACATGCAAAGGGCCGTGAAAGGCCCACAGAGGTGCCTCCCAGGAGAGGTAGAATTTACTCCTTACTTTTGAGATCACAACACTTTACAGAGGAAAGCCTTTGAACAGCCCTAACCTAGTGTTCTTTTCTAAAACCTCCCTTCCCTTTCCTCTCTCTCTCTCTCTCTCACAATCTCTCTCTCTTAAAGTTTTATTATGATAACACTTAGTACAACATAAAATTTCCCATTTTCACCACTTTCAAGTATACAATTCGGTGACACTGATTACAATCACAATGTATGCTATCACATTTCCCAAAATTTCCATCATCCCAAACAGAAACTCAGCACCCATTAAGTCTTAACTTGGTACCATTTCAAAAAACCAATTGGCCATAGATGTATGGGTTTATTTCTGAACTCTCAAGTTTACTCCATTGGTCTATATGTCTGTTCTTGTGCCAGGACCACACTGTTTTGATAACTATAGCTTTGCAATAAGTTTTGAGTCCTCTAATTTTGTTCTTTTTCAAAATGGTTTTGGCTATTCAGGGTGTCTTGCTCCTCCATATGAATTTAATGACTAGCTTTCCCATTTCTGCAAAACTGTTGAAGTTTTGTTTGGGATTGCATTGAATTGGTAAATTGCTCTCAGTACTACTGACATCTTAATGATGTTAAGTCTTCCAATTCAAAAGCATGGAATATCCATTGAGATCTTTAATTTCCCTCAGTAATGATTTTTGTTTTTTCATGTATGAGTCATTTATATTCTTGGTTAAGTTTACTCCTGGATACTTTATTCTTTTAGTTGCTATTGTAAATGGAATTGTTTTCTTAATTTCCTTTCAGGATTGTTCGTTGCTGGTGCATAAAAACACCACCAATTTTTGTGTATTGATCTCATACCACACCAACTTGCTGAATTCATTTTTTAGCTCTAGCAGCATTCTTATAGATTCTTCAGGATTTTCTCTATATAGGACAAGGCCATTTGTAAATAGAGATAGTTTTATTTCTTCTTTTCCAACGTGTATGCCTTTTATTTTTTTTTCTTGCCTAATTGCTTTGGTTAGAACTTCCAATAAAATGTTGAATACCTGTGGTGGCAGGCATCCTTGTCTTGTTCCTGACATTAAGGTGGAAAGCTTTCAGTCTTACAGTTATATATGATGTTAATCATGGGTTATTCTTATGATACTGAACAAAAGCAGTGGGGTCCTCTCTGCCCAACGTGCATACAACCAATCTATGATACTGGGGTTTCAGAGAGAGAAAGAGTTTTATTGTTAAGGGTGAAGCAGGACATCAAATGGCCTATCAGCCCCCAAATCTATCTCTCCTAATCTAAGGAGTTCAGGGTTTTAATGGATTTAAACAAGAGGAGATGGAGCTGTTACCATTACAATGTCACGTACAAACAGAACTGAGACTAGGATAGAATAACCATCGCAATAGTTAGTACACACAGGACTGCAACCAGGCTAAAATAACCATTGCAAAAGTATAAAGAGGGCTGAGACTCTTTGAGTTTTAGTAATTTCAGGTATTTTTTTTTTTTGCTATTCTACAATATAGAAAGAAAAAATCTATATAATGATTCATAGTGTGCTAAAAAATCATATTTCCGAGGTGAGAAATTGCTGTAGAAAGTGGTGACTATGTCAGAACTTCACAGATACTTGCAGGTTATCCCCAGGACATCCCTCTATATTATGTGACTGAAAGTTCTCTCTGTCCCCGAAGTTCCTCTCCTGTGGCTTCTGTTCTCGCCATCTCTGTTTCTCCTCCCCTTTCCCCCAACTCTCTTACCTTTTTTCTTTCTCTTCCCCATTTCTTCTCCCCGACTGATCTCCTCCCAAAAAGGAGCTCTGGCTTTCCTCTGCTTCCACTTCCAGATTCTCTTAAAATATACACCTAAGCTAAGTCAGCAAAACAGGAGCCTTGGACTTAAGCCAAACGAATCCACCATCATTCCTTAAGCATATCCTAGGGGGTCTCAAGGTATCTATGTTGTTTTTATCTCGTGTTATTTATTTTACAAAAATGTGATCATCGGACTCTAGACATATTTTGGGAAACTCCTTTTTTTTCTAACTCAATATGTTTGTTATGGACTGTCCCTATATGTGAATATGTAATTCACATAACATATTTTTATTCTCTCTTTTTTTTTAGTTGCATGGTCTGGGAATTGGACCCGGGTTTCCCACATGGAAAGCAAGCATTCTTCCACTGAACCACCCATACACTCTCTTTTCATTTTTTTTTATGGCCACATAGTAGCCTATAATGTGGCCGACTTTATTTTTTCCTATGTTGATTAACAGTAAGGTGTCTCACTCTGTTTTGCAATTACAAACAATGCTGTGGTTCCTTGATGACTTTTGTCTGTGGCATGTGGTAGACAGAGGAAGAAAAGGAGGAAAGTAAATTTGGAGCATGTCAAAGTATAGGCAAGCCTGGGTTCAGATGATACAATGATAAGTTGGCTAGTTAGAGAACATCTCCAGAAGGTGTCAGGATGCCTTGGAAATACAGTGGGCATGATGGAAAGAAGAAATGGAGGGGGCAGCAGAACAGATCCAGGCAGCCTGGATTGACTGGCAGGCTATGCTTTTCCCCTACGAGGTTCTTTCCTTCCTTCTTACCATTGGTAGATTCAAAATGCAAATTGCAGTGTCCAGCATGACTTCTAAAGACACATGCAACTTGGCCAGTCTCACTTCTTCTAAAGCATTTACTCATACAGCTACACTTTTTTTTTCACAGACTCATTCCTTCAGTCATTAGGTTATTTGGAGAGATGGTCACTTTCTACAAGGTACATTTGGCACAAAGCAAAGTAAACATTATAACAATATGTAACATGATATGATAATATATGTGTGTATATATAAACACTAAACTACACATCTAACTGTATACTGCAGCCTCCAAATTACAAACAGCTGCAGGTCCTAATATTTTAAGGCCATACTCAAGTATTAATTTCCTTAATTCAATTTGAACTTGCATTCAGTTCTTATAACTTCTTCCTTCTATTATGCGGGAGGACCACTCAGGAGGGCTTTCATTCCCCTTTGGTGTTGCTCACCCTTTGGGCAGAGCATGGCTCTGCTTCCCAGTCTCCACTTGGGTCTTGCCATCAGCTTCTGTTTAACCTGGGGCTTCTCTGGCCAGGCCAGGTTGACTGAGTTTCCCCTTTTGTTCTCAGGGCCAATTGAAGGCAAGTCTCTTCACTGCTTGCAGTCTGCCACCCCCCACTCCCCCCCCCCACCCCCACCACTACCACCATGCCCAACTGCTTCCATTTACCTTGCTGAAACTTCACACCCATGGAGAAGCCCTTTAAGGGCTGGAAGAATGTGGCATCAGTATTTGATGACTTTTTCAGGCGTTAGTACCTTACATCTCCTCCCCTTGCCAAACTTTTCCTACCCCTCTCTGGAAAATGAGCTCCTTCTCTGCCAGGGTTTTCAGCCTTCATTTCCCCAGGAAACGGTGTTCTCAGTCTATTCACAAAAGCCTAGAGGGAAAGGAACTAACCTTTCATTCATAATTGGCCACAGTGTGGTGTGGGAAGGCAGTGGGAGTATGAGTAAATGTTCTCCACAGTTGACATAAATGCGTCTTCCAACAAAACCCAGCTGCTGCTGTCACTGGAAGGGGTAGAAAGCTTGGTTTGTTTGAAATGATCAATGATGGGATTACCAGGGAGTCAATGTGTCAAGGAGTGATTTAGAGTATCTTGCTGGATGGGAAAATTGAGATCGACTTATTTTATTCATGGTGTGTATGAATGTGTGTGTATGTGTGTGTGTGTGATTTCCTTCCTTTGTAAAGGAGCTAGTTTCTGGGCTTGAGAAGGCTAGGCTCCAAGGGGATAATTAGGATTTTAACGGCTTGCTGTGAGTGGAAAATTTTATTCCTCTAAGTATTGATAAGTACATGCTAATAGTTATGCCAGCCATTAGTTAGTCTGCCAAAGATTTTTGTCGGAGTTAGGCTATCAGATAGATGTCCCATCAAGCACCATTGTCAGCAGAGCCCTGTAAAGACTTTTCTGGGGCCAATCAATCTGTACCTGATGCATTATCCAGGCATGTTTGTTTTTCAGATTCATAAGTCATTTTGTTGTCAGAGTAGACTTTCTATTCCTCTTGACTTTCGTTTGAACTCTTCAAGCCGACTGTTCCAAACCTTCTTTTTCCTCTTTACAACTTCTGATCCACCCCACCCCTCTCTTTCTGAAGATGACCCCCACACCTAATTTACTGAGAAGGTCAAAGCCTCTGCTCTCCTCCCCACTGTTTGGATCATCATCTATTCTTTGCTTTTTCCTTCACTGGTCCTCCTGGTTTCCAAAGAAGACACATCCCACCTTTGTTTCCCAAACTAACTTTCTCTGGGGTTCTCCATTACTTTCCACCCTCTTTCATGAATTTCAGTTCTTGATCTCCTCTAGCTCCTTGAAAACACACCTTAATGTCCCGTTGGTTGGCAAAAACCACGATTATCCTTCCTTATCAGATTGCTAACTCGACTTTCTCCTTCCCTTTACAAACATTTCTCCACTTCCCTCCCTGTTTTATACTTCTCGACCACTTGCAATCTGGTACCGCTGCGCTCTTTATTAAAACTGCCCCCCTTAAAAGTCTTCAATGAATGGCTTCAACTCCAGATCTAAACCCCACATCCCTCTGATCTCTGTAACCCCTGCACCCCCGGCTGAGGGCCATGCTTAAAAAGAGGAGGGGGGCGGTGTGTAGCAGAGTTTAAGGCGTGAGAAGGCAGTGAATGCGTGGGCCAAAGGTAAGTAACGTTTTTGTAAGTAGCAACCAAAGAGGTGTAAACTGAGTCAAACACACCAGAGACTTGGCCTTTGGCCCTTTCTGTGGAGGGTGAAGGGGGCAGAATTGCCTCCCAGACCCCATCACCAGAGCCAGGCCAGCGGGTCCTGTCTGCTCTGGGGCGCAGCACTGCCTGGACAGAGGACTGGCCAGCTGCCTTTTGTTTTGGGGAAAGGAGTTTGACAGACACCCCAGAGCCCATGGGAAGATTTCCCCTTACTTTACCTACTCAGACATATTGATAACACATACCCCAGTTTTGCTAATCTAAAGAAAGCATGTTACTCCCGCTCTAACATGCTATCCAGGAGCAGACGATAACCTGGGACATTCTTTTTCTCCAGAGTCCTACTGTGATTTCCATACCGCTGCGCTTTCCCTCCCTCTCAGACCTTTCTCTCTTACTGGCTCAGCAGTTGCATGCCCTGTAAAAGTCAAAACAACAGGACAGCTCCCCTTCGGGCTCACTCCTTTCCTCTCGATGCATCCTTGATTTCTCATCTGACCGCACAACTTCTGAAAGTTCGGTCAAGCTTCTTACTTCTTTCATGTGGCCAAGAGTTTACCAGGTCCTAGGAGGCCTGGTTTTTTGGGAATCATGTTGAAGGGGTCCTCACTCACCACCCCAGAGGACCGAGAGCGGTGATCACGGCTGCACACTTTAATATTAGAAATCGCATCATCAGTTCCTCTAGAAACCATAGCACCCACTCCAAGTCCCTTGCCATCCCTACTTCTTGTCACTGTTCAGCTTATCTCCATGGCCTTTACTGTAAGGGTGAGCCCCATTCCAGAAAGCCTGTTCCTTTGAGAGATGTAAGAGGCATTAATATGTAAATGAACCCATGAGGCAATGTAGAAGGGATGATAGAAGATTACCGTTTGACTACCACCACAGTGAGAATCACCAGTGGAAGCTGATATTAGTGATAACAAACAGGATATGTACCCAGTCTCAAGGTACCTCTCCAAGAGATATTTATTAAAGAGGGAAAAATAGTGACTTTAATGGAGAACTCTGGCAGATACCATCTTAACCAGGTGATCAAAGGGAACTGTATGGGACAAATAGGCATCATGTAGCGGCCGGCATGCCCCGGAAGGCCACACCACTTATACTCCATTCCTGCCCAAAATGTGCGACATGAAGCTAAACAAGAGGCAACATCACACAAGCCCAAACCGCCAAATTGAGGGACATTCTATAAAACAATGAACCTGCACTCTTCAAAAATGCCCAGGTTATGGCAAGAGAAACGGTTTCAGGTGAAAGGGGGTTAAAGGTACACGACAACCTGACATAAAGCATGATCCTGAATTGGGTCCTGGACCAGAAACAGGACATTGGTGGGGCAGTCGGCAAAATATGACTCAAGTTTGTAGATCAGATAATATTTTACAATGTCAATTTCTTAATTAGAGCAATTGTATTATGGTTGTGTAAGAAAATAGTCTTGATTTCAGAAATCAAGGGGCATCATGCTGCTAATTTATTCCCAAATATTTCAGAAAAAAATGTGTGTTCATAGAGAGAAAAAATAATAAAGCAAGTATGATGAAGTATTATACCAAGAAATTAAGATTTAAGGGATAATTATGGTTGCTGAATCATTATATAGAGTTTTTTTCTTTCTATGTTATAGAAAATGTTAATACCCGACGTTGCTGAGAGTGAACTAGTCTCATCCTTGTTTATACTTACTATTGCAATGGCTATTCTAGCCGAGTCTTACCCTTGTTTATACTTACTATTGTGATGGTTATTTCAGCCTAGTCTTGGCCCTGTCCATACTTACTATTGTAATGTCAATAACTCCATCTTCCCCTGTTTGAATCCATAGGAACCTTGACCCCCTAAACTCTAGGAGACAGATTTTTGGACCACTAGGTCATCTGCTCTCCTGTTTCATGCCTAGCAATAAATTCTTTCTCTCTTTGAAACCCTGGTGTCTCAGGAATGGGTCATTTGAACCATCTGGCAGAGAATTCATTACCTTTGTTTGTTGATAGTGTTAAAATTTGAGGAATTTGGAGCGTATATGGAAATTCTTTGTTCTATTAAAAAAAGTTTTTTATTGCGAAATATAACCTATTACAAAACGTAAAAAATAATAAAAAAAGGATCAATAATTTTCAGTACATCTTAACAAGTAGTTATAGAATAGATTTCAAAGATTGGTATGGGTTACCATTTCACAGCTTCAGGTTTTATCATTTAGCTGCTTGAAAACACTGGAGGCTAAACGAAACATCAATATAGCAGTTGAGCAGTCATACTCATCTCTATTACAACTACTCTTTCTCCGTAAATACTACTCCTAATCTATAGGGGTCTTTGGGGTATATCTATTCTAACTTTTTCATGTTGAAAAAGGGTATTGACAATATAGGATAGGGGAATGAAATTAGTTGATAATATTGGAGAGGCTGGCTTCTCTGGATTTCAGGACTTATCTGTCCTAAAACTCTTTAAAGGTTATGTTTCAGGAAGCAAACATGGTGTATGAAACTTCTGTAGAGTCCCAGTTGGAGCCCCAGCTGTTCTTTAGGATTAACAGGAATGATGTTGGTTGGGGTTTGGCAAACTATGGCAATTAGTGATATTTATCTGAAGCTTGCATAAGGGTAGCCTCCAAAATAGTCTCTCAGCTCCGTTTGAACTTTCTTAGCCACTGATACCTTATTTTGTTACATTTCTTTTCCCTTTTTTGGTCTGGACTGCACTTGTGATCCCACAGCTCCAGGGCCTCTGGGGATCATGTCCCACACTTTCAGGGAGATTTTCACCCCTGGATGTCCTGTCCTATGTCGAGGGAAGAGTAATAATTTTCCTTGTAGAGTTGGGCTTAAATAGAAAGAGAAAGGGAGGCCACATCTGAACAACAAAAGAGGTTTCCTGGAAGCAACTCTTAGCCGTGTTTATAAGTAGTCTTGCGTTCTCCACTACAGAAATGAGTCAGGGCTTGGCTTAATTTCTTGGAAGTCCCTAGTGTTTGAAGAGTACCAGGGTTTCTCAGTGGGGAAATTTAATAGTTCCATGTATTTTTTCCTGTCCCAAAAGGGATTCTACCAATACTTTTCAATTATCAGCCCACCGTAATCTGGGATGTACCTGGGTATTACCTTAAGACATACAGAATTACAAGGCCTCGTTACCATTCTGGGTTCCATGCATTTAGACTGTTAAAATGAGCTATCCAGGCAGGTTGATTTAGACTATGGCTTACATTAATTGGGTTCTAAACACAATAAACCTGTCTGCCTTTGGTCTTATAGAGTAGGTGAAGCTCTAGAATACATACCCCATCAGCCTTTGCCCTGTATTCTGATTTACCTTAGCCCCAACCAGATAGTCTTTGTTTTTATCTCTAATTGAAGCCTGATTACTTCTTCCACTACTTTAACAATTGCTGTAGGTAGTGATGCTGAGGTTCTGAGTATTAGGTGCGACAGAAGTGCCAACATTGCAAGGAGATGCCAGCTTATACACATATAGCACACTATCTCAGAAACCAGAAATATACTTACAACTTTGGACAAAGCGTGACTGCTATTAGAGCTTACAATCTAGGCTACAGTTTTCTTAAAAGTATTTTCTAAAAAAAGACCATACGATATTTGTAGTTTTGTTTCTGGCTTATTTTGTACAGCACAATGTACCTAAGCTTCATCCGCTTTGCTATATGCCTGATAATTTCACTCCGTTCATCGTCACACAATATTCCATCACATGTATACATCACAGTTCGCTATCCTACTACTCAGTCATTGTGCCCTCCAGCCTCCTCCATCCACTGGGCATCATGGATAATGTCCAAAATAAACAGTCCATGTCTCACCAATGTCCTCACTCAGTTGTACAATCATCAGCACTCTCAATGCTAGGCAGAGTTCATTGATCCAAAGAGACAAAGAACTGACAAGCACAGCCTCACCAAATATCAAATCGAAACCTCCCCCTATCTCTTGCCCCCCCGAATTATTAGCCCCTGATATTGCTGCAGTACTTTTGATGTCTTTCTGTTACTTATAGCCATAGCCTGTAATATTAGTTTTCCCCCTATACCTCTCTATTATTGACTCTTTGCACGTAATCAAACCTTTGACGTAGCTCACGCAATAACTTTTCTATAATTGTAATGTTAATCTGTGGGATGCATGACTCTTTATAATCCCTTTCAGTCATGGTCACCTTCAATATGGCAATGTCACTTATTACCTCACTAATGAACTGTGGTTATCCTAAATGTTCACTTACATTTAAGTTTAACCTCACTGGGTAATCATTCACTTACCTCTAACTTCTGTCTATCACTAAGTCCCCTATAATCTATATTATAAACCTCTGAGTTTACCTTTACCAGGTCAGAATAGCAAAATCATGCAGTATTTATCTTTTTGTGTCTGGTTTATTTCACTCAGCATTATGTCCTCAAGGTTCATCCATGTTGTCATATGTTTTGGGATTTCATTTTGTCTTACTGCTGCGTAATACTCCATTGTATGTGTATATCCCATTTTGTTGATCCACTCATCTGTTGATGGGCACTTAGATTGTTTCCATCTTTTGGCAATTGTAAATAGTGCCGCTATGAATATCGGTGTGTAAATGTCTATTTGTGTCACTGCTTTCAGCTCTTCTGGGTATGTACTGAGTTTTGGAATTACTGGGTGTGCTGGTTTGAAAGTATTATGTATCCCAGAGAAGCTATGTTTTAATCCTGAGGCAATTTTGTGGGAGCAACATTTCTTTTTTCCTTTTTTTTTTTGTATGCTGTATGGCAGGGGTCACATTTCATTCTTTTTTCATGTGAGTATCTCGTTATTGCAGCACCATTTGTGGAATTTTTTTGTTTGGTTGATTTTTTGTTTGTCTGTTTGTTTGTTTTTTGGGAAATGCGTGGACTGGGAATCGAACCCGGGTCTCCTACATGGCAGGCGATAATTCTACCACTGAACTAGGCTTACTCCCCCACAATGTTCTTTTAATCTTGATTCAACACTGTAGGTGTAAAATTTTGATTAGATTATCTCCACGGAGATGTGATGCACCCATTTGTGGGTGTGACCTTTTGATTAGATGAAGATGTGACTCCACCCAGGTGGGTCTTGATTAGTTTACTGGTATCCTTTAAAAGAGGAAACATTTTGGAGAGAGTTAGAAGTGACAGAAACCTCAGAGCCAACAGAGAGAGGGCCTACAGAAATGACAGAGCCGACGGAGAGAGAGAGAGCTAATGCAGATGCTTGGAGCCCAGCAGATGTTCCCATGAGATACTAAGCCAGCCGGAATCCGGAGAGAACCAAGGGAAGCCAAGAGATGATAGCCAGCCCCGGAGAAGCAAAGTGATGAACCACCATGGGCACAGAAGCTGAAAGCAACAGAGCCCAGGAGCAAGGGACCAGCAGATGCCAGCCACGGGCCTACCCAGCTGCCAGAGGTGTTCCTGGTCCACTGGCCTTCCTTAGATTGAGGTATCTTTACCTGAATGCCTTAGTTTGAACATTATCATAGGTTTGGAACTGTAAACTTGTCACTTATTAAATTCCCTTCTTAAAAGCCATTCCAGTTCTGGAATATTGCATTCCAGCGGCTTGCCAACTAACACACCAGGTCATAGGGCAACTTGGTATTTAGTTTTCTGAGGAACCACCAAACTGTCTTCTATAGTGTTGTACCATTATACATTCTCACTAGCAGTGAATGTGTTCCAATTGCTCCACACCCTCTCCAACATGTGTAGTGTTCTGTTTGTTTAATAGCAGGCATTTGTATAGGTGTGAGATGGTATCTCACTGTAGTTTTGATTTGCATTTCTTTTATAGCTAATGAAGATGAGCATCTCTTCATGTGCTTTTAGCCATTTATGTTTGCTCTTCAGAAAAGTTTCTATTCATATCCTTTGCCCATTTTATAATTGCTTTGTTGTTGTTGTTGAGTTGTATAATTTCTTTATGTGTTCAGGATATTAAACCTTTATCCATGCATGGCTTCCAAATATTTTATCCCATTGAGTTGGCTGCCTCTTCCCCTTTTTGACAAAGTCTTTTGAGGCACGAAAGCATTTGATACTGAGAGTGGAGGAAGTATGATGAATTGGTGATGCATGTTCTGTCATGGGAGAATGGCTGCTACTCAGACCAGACTCCTTATTGTTAAGACATTAGGGCCAGCGTTGAGAGATCCTACCGGATTTAATTTTCAAGAAAAGATGGAAATCTGAATTCTGAAGTGAAATCTACCAGTTTTTAAATGTTAGCAGTGACTACACATCAAAACAAAACTTACATCCTTGCTGTTTCCCAAACTTCATACATATGTTTCTGCATCAAGGTTTTTGCATTTGCTGTCTCTTTGCCCAGAATGCTTTCCCCCATTTGCCTGGAAGCCTTGCTCCTTCTCCTTTTTAGGTTTTTGCCCAAAGGTCACCTTCTCAGCGAGGCCTTTCCTGACCACCCTTTTAACAAGTGCACACCCTCTCCCGCTCACCTTGTGTTCTCTTCTTCTCTGTCTTTATTCTCTATCACCTTCTAAAGTTATAGAATTTTAAAACTTATTTATTAGTTTTCCCATTTCTTGTCTCTATACCCTGTTTTGTTCACTGCTGTATGCCAGGTGCCTAGAATAGTGCCTGGCACACAGCAGGTACTCATGAAATATTGTTAAGCAAATGCATTTTAGAAAATACATCCCCCTGTGGGTGTCACACAAAGCACACCTGGAAATTTGATACAGTTCCTGGGCCATCAGTTTACAACTCGTGCTTTAAACCCTTATTGAGCAGTTCTTGGAAAAGAAGTGCCATTTAGAGTTGCAAGCAGTTTCCTTCACAAAGGACAAGTTTGATTTATTTTGTTCTGGGAAATGGACCATGATCAGTCCTAAAAAAATCTTGTAAACTCCAGGGAGCATTGTGCCTGTCTATGTCTACACAGAATATTGTGATAGCCGTCTGCATTTTTTTTTTCACATGGGCAGGCACCGGGAAATTGATAGCCGTCTGCTTTTAATCGTTTCTCCTATAAATCCTGGATTTGTTCACACCCAACTTTCTTTTTCTCAATATTTTTATTGAGAAATCTTCACACAAATGCAGTCCATATATGGTGTACAATCAGCAGCTCACAGTATCATCACATAGTTGTCACACCCAACTTTCTGTCCCAGTCTTGGCTCATGGACCATCCCTGATCTTTAGAGTCACGTGAATGAGACATTCTGTTTTGCTTATTAAGCTCGTTTGCGTTGGGTTTTCTGTCACTGTAATGGAACAAGTCCTGACACATACACTGTGACTGGACAAGCTGCTTCACCTTCCTGGATGTGATTCCTCATTTGCAAAAAGGAGGCGGAGGCATTAGATGGATGCTAACGTCTCTTCCAGGACCTTAACATCTAAGGATTCTAATACATTGAAGGACCCCAATCTATGGGACCCAGACATTTTTGGCTATGGAGGAACTTAGCTCCCTAGAACCACATGGCCCTCTCTGCCCCAGCACCACCATTCCCTCTGACTTATGGTGTCTACAGCCTTCCTCCCAAAGAAGGTGCGTATGTGTTCAGGACCTGCCCCATTGGCAGAAATACTCGCATTTCACTTCTAGTATCTTTAAATATGTCCTCTGACATAATCCTTGTTGCCGTATTTTTTACTGTCTGACTCCATTCCTCTTTACCTTCCATTTGCCCCAACCGCTCCCAACACACACGCTTGTTCCATAATCTGCTAACGTCATATTTTTCTTTGTCACTGAAGAGTGTCTCCAAATAATCATGTCCACCCAGAAGCTGCGGCTCTGAGACCAGAGGCTTTGGAGAAGCAATGCCCTGTCAACACTGACTTCCCACTTTTCACCTCCAGAACTGTGAGAGAATAAATTTCTGCTGTTTTAAGCGCCCCAGTTGGTGGTACTTTTTTAGGGCACTAAGAAACTAAGATATGTGCTAATCTGCAGTGTTAAGACATTTTTTGATCGTTCATTCTAGGACCAAGGTTGCCTTTCTAGATTGTTCTTCCCTTCTCTACCTCCTTCTCTTTTTATATACTTATAAGTGCAATTTTATTGAGATATATTCACACACCATATAATCCTTCCAAAGTATACAATCAATGGCTCACAATATCATCATACAGTTGTGCATTCATCACCACAATTAATTTTAGAACGTTTTTATTACTCCACTAAAATAAAATAAAATAAAATAACTCAAAACATCCCATATCTCTTTTTCCCCTATTATTATTATTTTAACAGTTTTACTCACACACCATACAATCATTTCTAGGTGTACCATCAATGGCTTTTGGTATAATCACATAGTTATGTATTCATCACCACTGCTAAAATGACAACATTCTCATTTCTTCTGAACAACAAATTTCCATACCTCTTATATCCCCCATTATTGATGTTTAGTTTTAGTATAGTGCCTTTGTTACAATTAATGCAAGAATATTACAATATTACTGTTAACTATAGATCTTAGTTTACATTAATGGTATTTTCCCCCATATACTCACTCTATTATTAACATGCTGTAATAGTGACAAAGGTTATTCTAGTTAATGTAAGAACAGAAAGCTATACTACTTTATTTTCTTTAAATCACAATTGAATTTGACTCTCAGTCCCCATTTGTCAGGGCCGGAGGGAAGTTCGACCTCAGTCATTGTTGGATATTTTCCCCCTCATCCTACGGTCAGAGGACCTGGGGATCAGATCCAGAGCGAAACATCTGGAGGGCTCCCTTCCACTCCAGGGCGCGCTGTGACTGTGGAGAAGCTCATTTTCCCAACCCACGTGGGGCCCCAGGGTTTGGTCGCTGCCGGGCCAAGTATGTGTGAAAATCATAACAGCAGTAACCACCACCACCACGAAAATTTATGGAATGTTTCCTAAAGCACCAGGCATTCTGCTGAGTGTTTTACATTATTCCCTTCGAAAACTCGTGTTTCTCCCTCATTCCCTTCGAGTTTTTGTTCAGATATTGCTTTCTTAACGATGCCTACCCCTTCCCCCAGAACTTCCATTCCTGGTCCTCACTCTGCTTTTGTCTCCATAGCCCTTACCGCCTTCTCACCTAGTGTGCTGCCTGTTGAGATTTACTTACTTACGGTGGTTTCTGTCTGTCTGTCCATGGAAGCTCCAAAAAAGTAGGTTTTTCATTTTGTTTACTTACGTTTCACAAGCCTCTGTGACAGCACCTGACATCGAGTTCAATAAACATTTGTGGGATAAAAAAAGGATCCCTATTTTATAGATGAGGAAATTGAGGCACATATAGGGCAGTGAAACTATCCCATGTCACGTAGGCAGCAAGGGCAGAGCTTGGATTCCAATCCAGGCAATTGGATTTCTTTTGAGCACTATGTTCTCTTTGTGTGAACTGGGTATCCTGGCCTTACAGCTCACCTTTCTAGGGACACCAAGGAGCCATTCCTCCCACAGGCCCTGCTGTCTCCCTGGGAGCAGGAGAAGCAGAGTATCCGTCCCAATCTCACTGACCCCAGAAATCTTCCTTCTCCTTGATGCTTCAACTCAACCCCACCTCCTTTGCCCAAACAGCCCCCACTTCTAGGAAAAGTAATTTCCCACTTAACGAATGCCTCTGAGATCAAGGACTTTAAGGGCTGGCCATTTCCTTGGAATGAGGAAATCCAGCAAACAAAATGGAATTAACTCAGGGGTGTATGTGTATGTATGAGACTGTATGTATGTGTGTCAGTGTGTATGTATGTGTGTGTGTGTGTGTGTGATAAGTGCTCCTTTTGTACCCCAAACTCCCTTCCTACACCAGCTGCAAGATCCTTTCCTTCCCTCCTTTTAATTCTCATCCCCAAATCCAGCCTTGCTAACAATACCTGCTGGAACATGCTGAATGGAACAGCCCTGCCCCAAATCCACCTATCAAGAGGGCTGGAGGGAGTGGAGCTCCCATTTGCAGGTGTGAGAGAAGGTGGTCCTGTTTCTAAATGATTTCAACCCAGTTATTCCTCAATACATTCAGGTGCAGCATTTGATTAAAGCCTCCTGCAAAAAATCACTCCCCCACATCTGGTGAGAAAGTACAGCTTCTCCTTTGTGTCAAGCCCCTTCTACTCTCCCAGCCCCACTCCCACCCCATCCACTGAAAGGTAAGGGATAGAATACTGAGTGTGGTGATCATTTTGAAACAAACAAGCACAGGACCTGTTGCAAATACTATAATAAGTGGAGAGGTACTGAAAGGCCTGCCGTGGCTGAGTCAGAGTCTTATTTGCAGCAGCACTTTTTGTGAGTAAATCATTTCTCTGAGAGCAGAAATATGTCTTCAAAGCAACATCTCTCCTTTGGGACCCAATCCCTCTGACAATGCTCATGAAAAAATCAATATTAATAAAGATGCTGTTCTTTTCTCCTTCCTCAACCTCCTTCCTAAAAAATCAACACTTGTCGATATTGTGGGAAGGGAAGGCAGAGCTCCCTTTTCATTTCAACTGATTAAAAGACCCTGACCCTTAGCTGAATAGACCAATCTGAGGACAGGATGCATTTCCATCCTTGGACATTTCTTGTCTTTCTAGTGACTTCCTATCTCCCTGTGACCGACAAATATTTTTTAGATGCTAGAGACTGATTAAAAACCAAACCCTGTGGTGATCCTTTCACAGCTGTGCCCTTCGTGTTTCATCTCTGAGCGAGTGGCAGTCAGGACCAGTGTGATCAAAGAGGAGAGAGCTGAATGCTACATCATCCCTGAGGAGAGGAAGACACGGTGGGGGCCCTTGGAGCCTGCAGTGCTGCGGAGCCAGCAAACCCAGAGCTGGTAGGTCTGAGGAGCCCGGAGAGGGTCCCTTTTACTGACTTCTCTTCTCCCCTCAAGTAATTTGGGAGGCTTGGTGGGGAAAATGCCCTGACAGAACCACCTTGGGCAAGCCACTTAGGCTCACACCTCGTTTTTTCTCATCTGTAAATGGAAAGTGTGTGCAAAAGGTACCCTCTGAAAGGCCGCGGATTTGAAGCTGATGTAGAGCAGGCAAGGCCGAGCTATCAAGGAGGGCTTGAGCAGATGCCACGCCACTTTCTAAACCAGTGGTTCTCAAACTTGAGGATGCACCAGAATCCCCTGGAGGGCTTGCTAAAACAGATTGCTGCCCCTACCCCTTCGCCCCCACCCCCAACCCCCAAATAAAGTTGTTGATTCAAGAGGTCTGGGGTGGGGCCTGGGAATTTGCATTCCTAACGAATTTCCAGACGGTGCTGGTGGTCTGGGGACCAGGCGTTGAGAACCGCTGCTCTGGTCCTCTTCCGCCAGCGGAGGGGAGCCCCCTGAGACGGGCACCCCCGCTGCAGCAGCGCCAACCGCGGTTGCAGCCTTCAGAGTGAGTACCTTTCCCTCTCACCTGTAGGGGTCAGCCTGGTTCTGCCTCAGCCTAGAGGAAGGACCAGGATAACTGCAAAGCTAATTCCTGATAAAATCCTCCCATTTCCTGAAAATCCTAACTAGACGCTAAAGCCGCCCAAGGGGTCTGAGTCTGGGGCCCGGGACCAGCAAGCTCCTTTAGTTTGGGTCTTTCCAACCTGGGCTGTAGTTTTACCACCTGAAAGACGGCAGCTCTGCGGATGCTCGGCTCCCAAAGGCGGGGAGTGGGTCTTACGCGCTTTCGTGGTCCCAGGGCTGGCAAAATGCCTGGCCCAGCGTTAGGGACCAATGCGTTTTCCACAAGTCAGCAAATTAAGGCCCTGAATATTATTTGTTCGAGAGCCGTGAAAGAAAAAGGGCAAGTTTTAAGCATGGTCGATCTAACAGACACCTTAACCGTTGTTTCTGAAAGCAAGAACATCTCATCAGAAGCTGAATAACCCTATCTTTCTTTCTTATTAAATTACAAATGAATTCGTAAAGACTAAAGCCGCTGGAGAGGCAGAGGGCTGCAGGAGCAAAATCAAGCCAGTAGGGGGAGCCTCCAACATTGCACCCTAGACGTCCCAAGGAAGGCATCCTGTTATGCTACAAGATGTCTTAAACTCTTTCTAAAACCAGGTGAGAATAAATAAGCAATACACAATTCCAGGCTGAGAAAAAGTCTTCTATCTGTGGAGCAATCAAAGGCTGCCTACCAAGACCTGAGGTGAACTGTTCCAACAGGTCCATTCGGGAAGTCAGCCTGGGTAGTAAGGAAGGCATTCTGGGGGATATGGAAGGTTTGGAGGGGAAAACAGAGAAGGCTAGGCTGATTGCAAAGGACGATTCTTCCCCCACCCTTCAAGCTACGAAGCCAGATTTGGCTAGAAATACTCAAGGTAGGGCTTTAAGGATAATCACACTACAGTTACAAAGTCATCTAAACAGGACATTTCCTAGTTATTTTTTGTTCTTTCTCTACCATTCACATCTCTCCAGGCAATTTTAGAGAGTGTGAGAATGTTCTTTCTATATCATTCACATCTATCCAGGCAAGAAATCCTGTTTGTTCCACCTCTTAAATAATTCCTTTGCTTTCCCTTCCAAGGCCATGTTTCAGAACTCATCTGGATTGTGACACTGTGTTCACTGCTATCAGCCTCTGCCTTGCCTAATCCCATCCTCAATGCTACAGTTGGATCATCTCCCTTAGTATACTCAGTTTTCCACTGCTGTTTGTTCAATCCCCAAATATTTAGAAGATGTGTAGTGGCACCATGCTTTCTCTTGATTAAAGGTAGAGAGGTATACCTTCACATGGGACCCATCGTCAGTAGGTGAAACCTTTTGGTTAAGGATAGCCCCGGTCTTGAACTGCCTCCATTCACACTCTCTCTAAAAGTTTCCTTAGCAAGCAATGGGACATAATCAGGATGTAGGATAAGCTCCAGATGTTGGGGAGAGCAATTTTAAGTGATGTTGCTGGAGGTCAACCCACAAAGCACCATTGGAGCAACCACTAACCCTTGTAAACAACAGGTTCTATCACCTTTTTCTATCTGGACACATAATTGAGATCTTAGCATCAGTATATGGCACTTTTCATTAAAGCAGTTCCTCAAGGGCTCTATCACCCCTTCTCCAAAACCTTCACCCATCCACATCCTTGTATTGTCAATTTGTTTCAGCAGTGTCATCATTTACAAAGTCATCTAAATAGGACATTTCCTAGTTATTTTTTGTTCTTTCTCTACCATTCACATCTATCCAGGCAAGAAATCCTGTTTGTTCCACCTCTTAAATAATTCCTTTGCTTTCCCTTCCAAGGCCATGTTTCAGAACTCATCTGGATTGTGACACTGTCTTCACTGCTACCAGCCTCTGCCTTGCCTAATCCCATCCTCAACACTGATTCCAGATGATCCAACAAATCATATTTGGCCACTGAGTTCCCCTCCCTAAAAATCACTGGTAGCTCCCCCATTGCCTATAGAGTAAAAAGCGCCATTGCTTTGGGGAATGAGGCAGGGTAGGAATGGACGAATGAGCGAATAAATAGAAACAAAAAGACGGTGAAGAGGAATTGGGGGGTAAGAGATTTTCTTGAATTTCTGTCATATAGGGAAGACCACTCATTGTGATTCCTGTAAGGACTGTGACCTGGAGAGGTTTCTTGTTAGCTACATTTGGTGTGCTGCTTCCAAAGCTGAAGAATTCCAATCAACACAGGGGAATAAAAATTGTACTTAAAATCTTTTATTCCAATTTTTACTTCTCATTTCTCTCCCCACTCTCCTAGTAGATTCCAAAATCACTTCGGGTTGCTTCCCTAAGATTTACCTAGTGAGAAAAGAAGTGCCAAATGGTTAGCCCCAAGTGGCTCAGCAGACTCTCCCTCAGTGGTCCTTTCTATAATCAACTGGGTGGATGCCTCCTCTGAACTTTCCTTCCCAGCCGTACACAGCCTCTAGCTGGTGAAAAGAATGTGGTCTTAGAAGTAGGGAAATATTTTATCATTTGACACAAATATAAAACACTAGTTTTGTACAAACCTCAGAGAATCTCTCTCTCTCTTTGATTACCCACACACAAACCCAGACATGCTATTTAGCTTCTTACAAAAACTGCAGTTACTATGTTTTCATTCTTAGTGTCTGAATTTTGCATGGTTGGCTTTTGCTACTGCCCTTGACAGGAGCTGACAAGTAACCACTTGTGGGTGTCACTAAAACTGTGACTGGAGTGTCTCAGGGATGAGGTGATGAGGACCTAATTTTGTGTTTACACACCCAGGCAACCGTTGTGTTTACTGTCTCCTTGGCCAATTTCCAAAATCTAGCAGCACCGCACCCGTTAACACTGGGCTCCAGGCTGCTTGCTGATGGGCTGGCCGGTTGGCTGTGAGGAATTGCTACTTTTAGCTTGAGCAATTGGTGGTTTCATTCCAGGGGCAGCTTTACAATCGCGCATCACAGTTTCGCCTGACAAAAGTCCTTAATGTTCAATGAGGCAGTAAAACCAAAAGGTGTGGTCACTGTGCCGATCAGGCTGTCTGCACTTGTGCTTGAGAGATTGAGAAATATTACGTTTTCTCAGTCCATTTGAATTTGTTGAGATCCTACTGTGTGTTTGGCATTGATTTGGGCTTCAGGAACTCCCAAATTAATAAGGTATAGCCTGCCAGGTGTGACAGGTATGTAAGCAGGTGTATGTTATGAAGGGCTATAGAAATAGAAAAGCACGAGAAGTAAAGTGCTGTGAGAATACAGAGGAGGTGGAGGGTAATTGAGGAAGGGTTTGTGGAAGTGTTGCTATTTGAGCTGGGTATAAAAGGCAAGGAAGGACTCTTTAAGAACAGCATGGATCTCGTGCTTTACCTGCCTTAACTTATTTAATACTCATGACAGCCCTGTGAAATAGGAACTATTATTTCTCCATTTTGTAAAGGAGGAAGCAGAGACTTAAGGAGGTTACATCACTTGTCTAAGGTGACACAGCTAGGTACATAGCAATCATTGAATGTTAGGTATTATTATTATGTATTATGATCATTAAATCCAGGGCTGCTGTTTCCAAGGCCTGTGCTCCTGACCACTGCTATATTGGATTCTACAGCATGTGAAAGCAACTCATGTCTGGCCTTATCTTGGATCACTAGAGGCATGAATTCTTTTTGGTGGCATTCAAATGGTTCTGAGTCGTCTAAATTTTGAAGACGGCATAGTTGCTCTTTGGTTCCCGTGAGTCACAGAAGTGATCCTGTCTCCCTCTTATGCACTTCTCTGGCTTCAGTCTGCTCTCCCTGCTCTTTCTCTGCTCTTCAAAAATCTATTTCTTAGTAAAGGATCAGACAATTTAAATCTTGGAAATTGAAATATGGAAAAAATCATGGAGTGCTTTAATTCAATTCCTTGATTTTATAGATGTAAAAACTGAGGCTGAATGAATCAAGATTCCTTTAATTGCAAGTAATTGAACTCAATTCAAGCTATCTCAAGCAAAAAAAGGGAGCTATATTAGCTTTCAGAGTTGAAACTTGCAAGGATTTAAAAAAATGCACTAAAAATATGCATTCGTTTATTTGTGCCCTTTCTTCAATTTCAGGTCTTTTGCTTCTGCTTCAGTGTGTGATGGCTTTGCTTATTTCTGGTGTAGTTGGAATTCCTTTATATGATTGGTAGAAAATAAACCACAGGAAGTCACAGGCTGATATGATGCACCTTAATGATTTCAGATGAGAGAATGCCTCCCTCTTTATTTCAGTATATAAAGCCTAGGGAAAGGCTCTGATTGGCTAAGCCTGGGTTACATGGCCACATGTTGGGTCAATTACTGTGGCCAACAAGGTGTGTTATGATGCTTGACCAGCTCTGAGCCTCATGCCCACTGTAGTGTGGGGGTGGGGCAGAGGTGGCAAGTGCTATGCAGAGCAGCCTTGCCAGAATCATATGGGCTTCACCAAGGAAGGAGGGTTGTTCTTACTGGAAGGGCAAAGAGGTACCCAACCTCCTGAGATGGTCCCCCATGATTACCCCTTTTTGGTATCCAGGCCTTCATGTAATCTCCTACTCCCCTCACCTTGAAGGTTGGCTGGACCTACTAACTCACTTCTAACAAATAGACTATGGCAAAAGTGATGGACTATCACTTCCAAGATTATTTTAAAAGACTGACTTCTGTCTTGTTGTCTCTCTATCCCCCCTGTTTATTCTGATCTAGCTCCCATGTTAGCTGCCCTATGGAAAGGTCCGTGTGGCTAAGAACTGAGGGTGGTCTCCAGCCAACAGTGAGGAAATGAGGCCCTCAGTCCAAGACACTTAAGGAACTGAATCCTGCCAACACCTTCTGAGTGAGTGTAAACTCAAATCCTTCCCCATTCAAGCCATGAGATGATTGCACCCTTGTGAAAGGATCCAGGTAAGCTGCGCCCATATTCCTGACCCATAGAAATTGTGAGATAATAAGTGCGTGTTGTTTTATGCTACTTAGCTTTCAGGTAATGTGTGATGCAGCAATAGATGATAGATAATATAATATACAATACAGGGAGAAAGGACATTGGGCAGACAAAAAAAAAAAAAAATCACCCATATCTACCACATAATCTTCTCTAGAACACAAAATACAACCATTGTTCTAGTTTCTAAATGTTCTAAGCTTTCCTTTCAAATTGTTCCTTCCAGCCCTGTCCTCCTCCTTGCCTGGATTGAGCTTTTTATTTCTTCCCATCCTTCATGTTTTCTTAAGAACCAGCAGAAAAGGGAAAAGGATAGGGAAAGAAATCATGTTAAGGAAATATGTTAAGAAACTAACATTGATGAATGTCAAACACATGCTCACTTTCCACGACTTGTCACGTTTAATCATTTTCTCAAATCCAATGAGGCAGGCTTTATTAGTTCTGTTCCACAGATAAGGAAACTGAGGCTGGAAGAGTTGACTTAACTTGCTTAAGGTCATTCGTCCAGGAAGCAGCTGCTCTGGGACGCAAACACAGTTTTGTGTGACCCAAATGTCCCAAAGCACATTCATTCCACAGCAGCATATTGCCTCCTGGCAGGCTGGTAATTGTTTTTATCCAATAATTGGCCCACTTGTACCTGCTGGTGAGGCATGGGTTGTCTCTAACCTCACGCCTTCGTTCAGAGAGGGCTGACCAGTTTGATTGTACAGCTTTCACTGAATTACTCTGTTCTTTCCTTTCCAGGACAACATCTAGATACCTAACCAGATCTGCTGCCAGCTAACCAAGCCTCCCTTCTTTACTTGCTTGTACAGTAACCAAAAGTTCAGCGTGCCAGCGAGGGCACAGTGCCACTGCTCCTATAGGGGCCTGTGACAGCTCTTATTTGTCAAGGTGGGCTGCCCATCCCAGGGGAGGAGGTCAGCCTGGAACTTCAGAGCCCAGAGAGAGTGGCCCTGGGCCTCCGTGTCCCAAACAAGGAAACTCCAGTCTTGGCTTCTCCTTCCACACCAAATTGAGAAACCTCATCGAGTGGAGAGGCTTCCATTTGCAGATATAGGACTCTGATCCCTTCTCCAAAATTTCTCCATAAAGACTCATCAGTTGAACAGGAGAAACCAATGATGGAGATTAAATGTATAGTTTGGTTTCAGAGACAGAGAAAAATAATCTCCTTGAAACTTTTCTGTGTCTGTGAGTCACAGCTGAACAGCCGAGGGAATCATTTACAGAATATCACACATGGGTCAGCCATAGGTCTAAACCTTTAAAAAACTGCATTTTTAAATGTCAACTGCCTTTTCCCTGAAGGAAACTGTACTTTTAATAGGGTCTACAAAGATGGATAATTAATAATTGTGATATTGAGAAAGTAGTTTGAAAAAGTAAAAAAAAAACAAAACAAAACTTGGAACCAATTTCTTGCCCAAGATGGGCTTCCCTCCTTGGGCCTTGCTTTGATCTGAGGATGCACTGCTGCCTAGCCCAGGTTTCCAGGCCCTGGTTCTCAAAGTTCATATCGACTTGAAACAGTGTTTAAGTATAAATTCACTTTATGGAGCCAGGACTCACTTCTTAGCAGGGAACACCAATGTGGAAATATACCACAAGCTCTTTTTTCTAACTATTTGTATTTTCAGTGTTCCTTATTATTTGCCATGATCTTTTTGTATTTGTGCATCAATATTCAGCACATACCTGGTTTGTTCTATTAGTCCAATAATTTTCTTTTTTTGGAAAGAATCGGATGTATGAGGTTTGAAGACAGAACCTCTGCCTTCCCATCTCTGGAACAAGTCACCCATTTTCAATTCCCAGCTTCAATTTAAGAATTTCTCCCACCTTAGTCTTAAGTCTCTTCTGTCTCTGAATTCCAAGCTGTTCTGTCCTCACTCCTTGCTGGGATGTTCTGCTCCTTCTTTCTGGCCCCTCCAGAGCTCCCTGGTCGGCTGAAGCTACACCTTTCCAATACTGTGGCTTGACCCTTGGGTGGGTTAGATCGTTTTGTTCAGCTTCTGCAGCTGGGTGTGTTCTTGTAAGGCTCACCCCACTCCAGGAGAGGTTATTGATGATACCTAATCTATACTGAGCATCTACTACCTGCCATGCATGTGCAAAGCTTGTTATGTGCATAATCTTGACTAATTCTCACTAGAAGACTGCCTCTCTTGTTGTCTCTGTTTTACAGATAAGGACACTGGAAAAAGTAGCATGCGCAGTGTCGCAAGTTTAGGGGTGGCACAGGGCACTTAAACCCAGTCTGCCTGGCTCCAGAGCCTGTGTCCTTAATCCTGAGGTTATTGGCTGGTTCCAGATCTTAGCCTGTTTCCTGCAGGCCCTTTGAATCACAATTAATTGGATTAGGTGCAGTTTCTTTGTGTGTGACAAAAGAAAGGTGTTCAATAAATTCAAGAACCGTTTGTTGAGCATCTACCAGATACAAGTCACCATGCTAACTCTGTAAATCCAGGATGTGGGTTCTGGTATGGAGACTAAGCTTGCTAATTAATTGTTCATTGAATTATTGGGAAGGGGATTGTTCTAGTTTGTTAGCTGCCAGAATGCAATATACCAGAAATGGAATGGCTTTAAAAAATGGGAATTTAATAAGTTGCTCGTTTACAGTTCTAAGGCTGAGAAAATGTCCCAATTAAAACAAGTCTATAGAAATGTCCAATCAGAGGCATCCAGGGAAAGATACCTTGGTTCAAGAAGGCCAATGAAGTTCAGGGTTTCTCTCTCAAGTGAGAAGGCGCATGGCAAGCACAGTCAGGGCTTGTCTCTTAGCTGGAAGAGCACATGGCGAACACAGTATCATCTGTTAGCTTCCTCTCCTGGCTTCCGGTTTCATGACGCTCCCCAGGGAGGCGTTTTCCTTCTTCATCTCCAAGGTCACTGGCCTGTGGACTCTCTGCTTTGTGGTGCTGCAGCATTCTCTGCTCTCTCTGAATCTCTTTCATTCTCCAAAATGTTTCTTCTTTTATAGGACTCCAGAAACTTATCAAGACCCACCCAAATGGGTGGAGACATGTGTCACCTAATCCAGTTTAACAACCACTCATGATTAAATCACATCTCCAGGGCGATGATCTGATTACAGTTTCAAATATACAGTATTGAAGAGGGATTAGTCTGCCTTTATGAAATGGGGTTTAGATTAAAACATGGCTTTTCTAGGGTCCATACATCCTTTCAAACCAGCACAGGGGTCATTTTGTTTGAGAGGATAATAGATCTATTATGAGGCAAAACTGTGAGGTCTCTGTGCTCCATTCTCTGACACTTCTTGAATTCTGTCCCTGTCCTTTTTTCTATGTAGGAAGCTCTTTCTCCTTCCCTTCCACCCAGGGATCTTCTCTTGAAGTTTTATCCCCCCCAAGCATTACCCTCAGAAAAAGGTTGTAAGCACTCAGCACACCTTTTACTTTAAGCTGTATCTCCAGACTGTCCATGTGTGTGTCCTACAATGTTTATTTAGTTGCCTGGCTCTGGAAAGGCCATGGGAGGTCATGGTGCCCCTCACCTCACTTGGTGGCTGAAGGCAGACATGGATCCTTATAACAGGGAAAAATGAAATAAGAACTCTCAAGAGAAATAAGAAAAGTGAGATGGGAGCCCAAGTTGATTAATAGACGGCATTGTCTTTTCTGGTGGTGATGGATATGTTACAAATCTCGACTGGGGTATTCTCTGCGCAAGTAGAGATATCTGTCAAAACCCATCAAAATGTGCACTCAAAACCTGTATTCTCAGTGTATATATTTTACCCAATAAAATGTCTTTGTCTGAGGAAACAGAGGGCATAGTTCAGAAGAAACACCGGTAAAGCAGACATGGAGGTGTTCTCAAGTGTCATCATACATGTAATCATCTATTTAAGAACCATTCATTCAACCAATTTGTCTTACTATCTACTATGTACCAGGCACCGTTTTAGGATCCATCAGTGAACCAGACAAAGGTCCTTGTCTTCAAGGAGCTTACATCTTAGCAGGATCCTTTACAGGGGTGAAGCAGGAGGGATTTGCTGATAACTGGCGATTCTGTGCTCAGATGACTCAATAATCCATGAAAAAGGGAATTTGTGAAAAAGGCTTGAAAGGCAGGAAGTAGAATTCCTAACATACTTCAGAGACCTGTCTTTCAGATGGGGCCCAGAGGACAAGCCTGCAGGTCTCCCAGTCCCAACCCCAGAGTCTCACTGTGGCTGTGGGAGGGCAGCCTTGGCAGCGCCCATCAGCGACTCACCCATGGGCCCGAGAAGAGACAGTCTCAGCCAGACGTCCTGGCTCCCTTCAGACACCTCTGAGCACAGGGCGTGGGCTCCGTCCAAAGCCAGCAAACCAGGAAGCTGGAAACTTGTTTTCTGAGCTCTGGGAAGGGCGGGGAGGTGTCGGTTCTTTTTAAAATCAAATCCACATCCTCAGAAACACCATAGAAGGGCTTGGTGGAGCCACCAAGAGTTGGAAGGTTTTGCTGTGGATCCCAGGAATCCTGGCTGCCTCAGGGGGGGGGGTGTAGGTTCTTTTATAGTCTCAAGATCTTTATTTTAAGAAAAAATCCAGGAAGCCTTGATTAGATAGTGAAGTTTAATAATGTTATGTATAGTAAAGGGCAATGAAACAACATATAGTCTTTCTTGATTAAAATGATCAAAGTTCAATGTAATCTCTGAATTAACAAAGATAGCACAATATATATAATAAATTGTATTTTACAGTTAGTCTCTTTTCAGTAACAATAATAAGATGATATTTCAGAAGTAGAAATGGGGTTGCAGCCTATGACACATCATAAAATTTCTCAACCTCTGTCTTCCTAATTTTGCTCTTTCTAGAACAATTTTTTTTCCTGTCCTTTAGTTGACCACACTTACATTGTTTCCTTTTGGTTCCATTCATGCAAAACACAAAACTACCAAGTGAATGCGAGAACTTCCTTTGGAGGTTGAAATAGAGAAAGGCATTATATTCAGAAAGAATATCCTTAAAAACTTAAAACATGAATGTTACAAAAATGACTAAATGTCCCAGTGAACCATAGGAAAACGTGAAAACCTAGTTCTTCCTTAGCACACTGGAATTCCTTCTCTAGAGGGCATCTCATCCAGTGGTTCACCCACTGAAGCGTGGTGATTGACCCATGAGGGGAAAGAAAATGCTAGAGAAAACGACATGGTCATTTTCATTCTTTTGGAGGTTGGGAATCTGATGCATTTTTGCAGGAGTTTTCACTCTTTTCCCATAAAGACCAGAGAATAAATAGCTTAAACTTTGTGGGCCTTATAGCCTCAAAGCAGCCAAAGACAACATGTAAACAAATGAGCATGGCTATGTTCCAATAAGACTTTATTTGTAAAAACAGGCAAAGCACCAGATTTGGCTCACAGGTATAGTTGGCTGATTCCAGTAGCAGACCAGAGGCAACTAAAAACAGAAGTAGGGAATGTGGCTGGAAAATGGAGGCAAGGTCTCCTTTGACATTTCCTTTTCCTTCTGGACCTGTAGGCAGACTACATTTTCCCAGGCTCTCTCATAGTTAAGTGGGGCCACATAACCGAGCTCTGGACAGTGGAGTACAGGCAGAGATGACATGGCGCTTTCAAGCCTGGTTCCTTCAAAATTTCCCCAGTGATCCTCACCTTCTTACTTGCTCTTCTTTTTGTGCTAGCTGGGTGCAGAGGACGTGGTGGAGGACTTTGAGGCCCTGGAGATGGCAAAGTCACTTGGTAGAAGAAACCCAGGTCATCAAATAACAGTGGGGGACTGCGCTTCCCTGCCAAAACCATTGGACTTTGGCATGAGCTAGAACATTAATTTTTTATTTTACTAAGTCCCTAGGGATTAGAGGTTTGTCTTTTATAAAAACCTCCATTACTTGTTATAACCAGTACAAAATCCAAGGATCAAGTTACTTTGTGCCATTGATCCCCAGAAAGCCCAGGAATTGGATGCCACATGTGGGGTGAGGTGGATTGTTTGAAGGTTTGGATGAAAAAACTCAGCCGGACCCTCAGATCCTGTCCCAACTCTGCAAAGTCAAGAGACTGCCTTTTAAAAGGAATATTCAAAAGTTTCATGTACAATCAGTCTATCTGATTTTCACAGAAGCTTTGTGAGGAAGGGTAGTAGTTAGAACTTCTCAAGCTAGCTTAAGCAAAATTGGAAGATTTTATGATTAAAAAAAAAACACTGGGGCTTTCCCCAGACTTGAAGACAGGAATGCAGCCCTCTCTCGATTCTGCCTCTCTCTGCCAGAAACTTTATTCTTCTGCAGTCCAGCTTCCTTGCCTAAAGATGGCCAAGCACCTGTAACTAAGGTTTTTATTGTTGTTGTTTTAAACTCTTCCTTTCAAAAGGTATGATCCTGAGTCTCCTGGTGCCACCTCCAAAGTCCCAAGTGAGAAAGGCTGATTTTCACCCTGCCTGGGTCTGGTGTCCACCCTTGGTCCAAACAGCTGTGGGCAGAAGAGGCCCCTCCTTGGGGGAAGGTGGGTCTCAAGAGGGTCAGTGTGAGCTGGGCAGAATCCCTTTGCAGGTAGGCGGGACAGATATTTTTTAGCTTATTTCATAAAGTAGAGACACAGGCAGGGCAGACGTTACTGTTTTCATTTTTTCACAGAGGACAGCGTGACCTGGAGAGCTCGCTGAACTGCTGAGAAGTCGCCCAGACTCCACAGCATTGCTTGCATAACAGCTGCCCTTCAGCCAGCTGCGCCATCCACTCACGACATGTGACCTTCTTTTTCCAGCATAAATCAGTAATTATCTTTTGATGTTGAACAGGAGTATATCATTTTCTAAAATCCTTCCAAAGATTCTGCCTGGTTTGCCATGACAAGCAGGAGCAGGGTATGGGAGAAAGCGCCAAGCAGACCCATGGGGGTTTTTAGCACTACTAAGTTGACTTGTGAACTTGAAGTATTCGGGAGCCTCTGACATGACTCAACTCCTGGACGCCAGACTAAAAATTCCCTCAATGGTACAGTTAAAAATTTTAAGAAATTGCATAAATAACAATAGGTTGAAAAGTTCTGATGGGCAAGAATCTTCAGTTTCAGTATCTACCTAGCACAGTTTGATAGGTTGAATTATGTACCCCAACAATATTCCTAGCTTAACCCGCATCCCTATGGCATGGGAGTCCATTGTGATAGGTCCTTTTGAGGGTGTTATTTTTAGTTACAATATGATGGGAGGCAGAGAGGCAAGCCAAGGAACCTCAAGGATTCAACAAGCCAGCAGCAAAACATTACTGAACCCAGAAGGAAGCAAGCCTTTTGGCCTCTGAAACTGTGAGTCAGTAAATTCCCACTGTTTAAGTCAACCTATTGTGTGGTATTTGTCATAACAGCCTGTGGCAAACTAAGATGCACAGTCCTTAATATCTACTGGTTCCACAATAGATATCTATTAAAAGATTGAAAGAATTTATGTTTGTTTCCTGCATAAAAATTAGAAAATACTGGCCAGCATAAGACAGACAATAACATTTACGCATAATCCCACCCCTACGTTTGAAATATGTCCTTCATACATTTTCATAAAAGTAGGATTTGATTGTATGAACTGTTTTTTAAATTTTTATTGATATATATTATATATTCACATACCATGTAATCATCGAAAGGGTACAATCAATGGTTCACATTATCATCATAGAGCTGTGCATTTATCATCACAATCGACTTTTGTTGTGAAAAATAGCAAAAACTTCACTGGATAGGATTAACAGAAGACTAAACACACATAAGAAAAAAATCAGTAAACTTAAACATAGGAATAAAATCTAACTGAAATAAACCACACACACGCACAAAAACAGAACAGCGTTTCAGTGATCTATGGAGTATCAAGTGGCCTAATTTATTTGTAATTGGAATTCCAGATGAGAGAAGGATGGGGGGGTTTAACAAAAATTATTTGGAGTTACACGGCTGAAAATATTTTCAAGATTGATAAAAATGATAAACCCACAGATTCAAGAAGGTCAAAGAACCCATAAAAGGGTAAATACAACAACACTTGCACAAACCATTGCAAAAGATATCATCAAATTGTTGAAAACCAATGGTAAGAAGCAGCTATTAAAAGCAGCCAGAGGAAAAGAGGCACATGATGTTCAGAAGAACAAGCACTAAAATTCAGTAGACCTGTCATCAGAAACTATGCAGGTCAGAAGACAGTGAAAAGGCATTTTTAAAGTGCTGAAATTAAAAAAGAAAAAGTCTGCCACGTAGGCTTCTATACATAGAGAAAATATCATTCAAAAGTGAAGGCTAAGGGAAGCAAAAGCTAAGAAAATGTCTCCAACAGAACTGCACTACAAGAAATATTATCAGCATAAGAGAAGCACCACTACATGAAAACTTGGATTTATACTTGAGAATGAAGAAAGCCAGAAATGGTAAATATGTGAGTAAATATAAAATATTTTCCCCCCTTCATTTTAGTTTTTTTAAAAATATAATTGACTCTTTGAAGAAAAACCAGTAACACTGAATCATGGGGTCCATAATATATGCGGAAATAAAATGATTGATGGAGTAGAGGATGGAAGGGGGAAATGAAAGTATATTAGAAAGATCTTACATTATACATGACGTGCTATAATATTATTTGATAAATTAGAATATTATTATAAGTTAAAATACGTAAGGGTCTGCAAACTGCCGTTCAAAATAAACAGATATTGATGGTAAGTTAATAGTGGAGATAAAATGAAATCCTAAAAATTGGCTTGACTTGAGTAGCAGAAACATATAAGAAAACTGGTTCCCTAATGACCATGGAGCTGACATGCCAGCCCTGGACCTTCCACCTCCTGCCTTTTTGTTTGTTTGTTTGTTTCTTTTTTTTCCTTTTTTTTAATTTCAATTTTTTTAACGTACTAATAGACAAACACGAGCATTCTTAACATATGAGCATTCCATTCTTGATATATAATCAATAACTCACAATGTCATCACAGTTGTATATTCATCACCATGATGATTTCTTAGAACATTTGCATCAATTCAGAAAAAAGAAATAAAAAGAAAAAAACTCATACATATCATACCCCTTACCCCTCCTTCTCATTGACTGCTACTATTTCCATCTACCCAATATATTTTAGCCTTTCTTTCCCCTATTTTTTTTCTATACCCCTTACCACTCCCTTTCATTCATCACTTGCCTGACTTCTTTTCTTGAGAGAGAAACAAACTTCTATCTTGTTTAAAGTTATCATAACATTTTATGTTATGTGCTGCTGAACCTTATCAGAGTAGCAACAAGACTATCATAGTCTCATGAAAGAGACAATATTTCTCAGAATCAGGTAGACCCACATATTGTCCAGAATTTCCCCATATTGCCAGCAACTTCAACATAACTTGAGGAGTTCATATATTTGTAGCTAAAATTCCAAGGTCAGCATCATTTACTATTAGTTCAATCAGTTTTTCTTGAAGGAGAAGATACATGTAAAGTGCTTAGCGCAGTCCTTGACATACAGGAAATGCTCAGTCTATATATATATATATATATATATATATATATATATATACAACTTTGAAACTGAGCTACAATAATAGGAAAGATGCACCACAACTTAGACATATGTTGGACTTTGTACTCCAAAGACATGTGGAAAAAATAATATATCAAAATCTATAAATATCTTTTTGAAATTGTGATTTTTATCTCCATCATACAGTTCTGAATAATTCTTCAAAATCTGTAATTCTTGGATTCGGGGCAGTTTAGTCATAGGAAATGAATGTGCTCCAATTAATCATCTGCTCAGTCTACATATCTCATTTAACACCTACATTTCCTTGACCAACCAAAGCAGCTATCCTTTTGTTGCTTATCTGCAGTTTCAGATTTGGTATAATCTAGTCATTTCACAAGAAAATGAATCCTGGGGTACTAATAAATTAAATGTTTTGAATCTCTTAAATTCTAAAAAGTTTTGGATTTGGGGAAGCAGCTTAGTAAATTTCAACATGTCCTCCATCATTTGACTAGAAAAAAATCAACAAAAGCTCTCTTTCTACTCTCTGCCCCCAAATACCTGAGAACAGTATTTGGGATATGATCAAGGGAAAAATCACAAAATTGATACCTTTCTCTAAAGCATGCAAAAAATCTAATTTGCTTGTAAATGATGCAGAAGAAATTTGACACCCCAATCATTTCCTATGATTTGAAGAAACCGTTGAAAATGTATTTTTCTCCTTTCATTACAAATATTTCATCTGCAGCAAATGGACATAGCTTTTCATGTTTAGTCCAAATTTCTCATATTTAAAAACAGCAAATAGTTCTATTTGTTTGTGGACTCTAAAAGTACTTTTTTTTCCAATAAAAATTTCAAGCAGACTTCCCTTTGGAAACCTGAAGGCCAGATTTGGCCTCTGGATTATACAATTGGACTCTTTTGCTGAGCTTCTCTGATTTGAGAGTAATAAAATGTGCATGTAGTACATTCTGATAAATAGGTTATCTGTCAGAACTCCTGGCTTTCAACATTCCTCCCCCAAATAAAATTATTCTCCCCTAATGTCCTTAAAGTTTCCAAATAGCTCACAGTCAACATGGAACATGTTCCTATTTTAAAGCTGTGAATGGCACACAATTTGAAGTCCTGGGCTTTCACTCAAAAGATTTGCAAGACCCAAATGCCAGTGCTGACATTTTAGATATATTTGGAAAATGTCAAAAACAAGTTAGTTAAGGGCGGGCCACTGTGGCTCAGCAGGCAGAGTTCTCACCTGCCATGCTGGAGACCCGGGTTCAATTCCCGGTGCCGGCCCATGCAAAAAACAAACAAACAAGCTGGTTAAGATCTTAGTGTTTTGAAGAAGTATGCTGGTACACCAAAGAATGCAGCTTATAAATTCTCACTATTAGTGCAGCCAACATGTACACAAGCAGTTATTTTGGAACTTTAAAAATTACTGTTTAATGAAAGCAGTGGAAAACTCATAAGCAGAAGATTTAGATTGTGTTTCCATCTCTAAAATTGATTGATTTTTCTCACGGAATAAACTCATGTTTTTGCACCTCAAATTTCGTGCATTCCTTCTTCCATTAAATAATTATTGAGCATATACTATGCACCAGGTCTACAGATACAAAGATTAGTCATGATCCCAACCCTCAAAAAGCTCAATCCGGTGAACAGCTATATGAATAAGTAAGTGCTATGAAGTTTTACAGGTGCATTTCTAGAATTATGTTCAGGGAATAGTGGGAATATAGAGAAGGGATTAATCCATTTTACATGGGAAAGCAATCAGAAAAATATTGCATAGGAGGTGATGTTTGAGCTGAATCCTGAAAAACAACAACAACAACAAAGATAAGGTGCTCACCAGTTGAGCAAGGATATTTTAGCAATGCTTACAATGGAAGATAAGACATGGAAGAATAAAATAGTAGGGCCAATTTAGGGACATACAAGCAGTTCAGGATTTCCAGAACATAGGTTGTGACATGGGCACCCTGTACAATGAAGTTAGGGGAAAATTCTGAGACCAGATCACAGATCCTTGTAAGCCATGTCAAGGAGTTTGGCAATGAGGAACTGTTGCATTTGAAACAGAAGAGTGATATAATCACATTTGTGTTTGAGCAGGGTGACTAGTTCAGAGATGATGCAATAATTCAGGTAAGAGCTGATGATAGACAAACTAAGGCATAGCTGTGGGGAATGAAGAAGGGACTGATACAACAGCATTGATGAGGTAGAATAACCAGAACTTGATTGCTGCTTATATGTGGGAAGTGAGGGAAAGAGGAGGGAAGGTAAATTTCCAGGGTTTCGGTGTGTATACCTGGGCACTATATTTGGGAGATGTCAACCGATACAGTGAACACTAGAGGAGAAGCAACTTTGTGGAGAGGGATAATGAATTTCATTTTGGACAAGTGAGCTCGAAGTGAATGTGGGAAATCCATGTGATGATATCCCCTAGGCTTGAGATGAATATTTAAGAGTTAGCAGATCACTGAATCCAAGGGAGTAGATAAGATCACCCAAGGAAGGTGTATAGAGTGATAATAATGGCAATATTTATTGCACTATTAAGCTTTCACTTGTGCCAAGCATCCTGCTAATTGTTCTGTCACTTAAGCCTTGCCACAACCCTATGAGACAAATACTAAACACCCCCTTTTCTTTTTAACTTTTTTTATTGTATAGTATAACATATATACAAAGCAAAGAATGAAAAAAGCAATAGTTTTCAAAGCACTCTTCAACAGGTAGTTACAGAACAGATCCCAAAGTTTGCCATAGGCTACCTTACCATCATCTCAGATTTTTTATTCTAGCTACTCCAGAATACAGGAGGTTAGAAGGAATAATTTTTTTTATCACAATAGACTTCTTTTTTCTTTTTTTGTGAAAAATAACATATATATAAAAAAGCAATAAATTTCAAAGCATATTGCAACAATTAGTTGTAGAACAGATTTCAGAGTTTGGTATGGGTTACAGTTCCACAATTTTAGGTTTTAATTTTAGCTGCTGTAAAATACTAGGAATCAAAAGAAATATCAATATAATGATTCAGCAATCATATTCATTTGTTAAACCCTATGTACATCTTGTTTTATCTGCTTTCCTCCTACCCTCTCTCCTGCCCACCCTTATTCCCTCTCTCCCTGTCTCTCTCTTCCTTTCTTTCATTTTACTATATTTTAGGAACATCATTTTAGCAATGGCACACGATTCAATTTTATAATCACAGCATGACTTATTGAAGCTGCTCTCCCCCTTTAGTTTGTTTCTGGCTTTTTTTTTTTTTTTTTTTTTTTTTTTTTTTTTTTTTCTGTAGTCTAAACAAGGCTATCATCAATTACCTGGTATCTAAATGTTTGGGCATATCATATCTTAAACTATTTCCTTACAGTAAATTCCTCGAAGTGGAATTCCTGGCTCAAACAGCAAATGCATTTTTAATGCTTTTGATGCATTTTGCCAAATGGACCTGCCAGAAAGGCTCCACCAATCCATGGTCCTGCTGGCAGTGTTGGACAGTTTCTGTTCTCAAAGGTGTGATTTTTTTTTAAAAAAAGTGCTCTCCTCTGCTTTCTTTAATGCTTTTAGGAAACCTGTCCAATTCTTCTTGCCCAGGGGATAATTCTGCCAGGAGCGATTGAACTGGACATCTTAGCGCTTCAGGAGGCGACATGGTGGCAGGTACCTGGGAGGTCTGTCAGGAGAGTTTTCTTCTGAAAGAACTTCTTGGCCAATGAGGCATCCTTGGCAGTTCAGATAAAGACAGAAAAAAGGGAGTCTCAGCTTTCATGCACGCTGAAGCTCTCAAAGTGCTGTTTGACAAGCAGAGGGACTTCTTTCTGCATTTCCCTCGGGAACAGCACCCTTTTGAGATGAGGGGCTACAGGATGCAATGGCTGCAGGAACAGAATGTCAGCCAAGGGACGTGTAGTGTGAATCCAAGGACCACCTGAGGCTGCTCTGGAGCGCCTTCGTGGGCTATTCCTCACCGCCTAGGAAGGGAGAGCAGATGATATGGGCCAAGTCCTACTTGGGCCAAAGCCCTGGGTAACCAAGCTCACTGTCAATGACCCAAGAACCATCAAACAACCGAAATTCATTCTGCCGGGTGACAAAGCTCACACCTTAGAGCACATCACTGTCAGGATAATGTAACTGTCAGAGTGACCAAATTCAAGGCTGCTGATTTTATAGACATGTATATATGAACTGTCCTGGGTTAGACAGCTAGGAATTGGCAGCTTCAAAATTGGGAATCAGGTTTCCAGAATCTTAACCTTCTGGCCTTTCCAGTGCTCTGTGATGAATGTTTTCATTTTCTCAACCCCGGGTCATGCCATCTTCAGGTGAACCGTGTCATGGGGGAAGCTCGACTTCCTAATAAAAAAGACTTGTGCTTGGCTATTGAGTGCTTCCTTTGAGCCAGCCACTGTACTCAGCATATTAGTAAATTTCATCTTCACAGTGACCCTGTGAGTTAAGTATAGTGAAGTCAGACCTTACCTGGGGTTGGGTTATAACGTAAGTCAAAATTACCCTAACCTCGGAAGCCGCCACGTTGACCAACACACTGCCTCCTCCAGGGTTGGAATAGATTGCCACAGCACAGTCAAGTACCAGATGAGGAGGGTGGCTCTTACATTCAGAGGCTACCGGACATGAAAAACACCCACTTGATCTTTCAACAACAGAACAAAGGCTAGATCTCAGAGCTGGGAGATGCTCACAGCAGGAGAGGCCCGTGGGAGTTAGGGCGCAACCAAAGGTTCATGTCCTCCATTCCATGCTTCTCACTCGGGCACATTGTTTTAAGTGAAGTCATTACATATTTTAATTATTTATTGTTTCTTCTCTTTTGGCTTGTTGTTTGAGATGAGTACATATTATATTATCTTCCTGTATCATTATTCTCATTTGACAGATCAAGACTCTGTGGCTCAAAGATATTTAGAATCCTGCCCAAGGGCATATCAGAACTGGGATTAACCCACCCCCCCTCCCCCGCCCCGGCTGTTTACTAGCAAAGCTGTGATCTCAGCATTAGGAAATACTGATCCTTTAAAGGGCTTTAGAAATAGGGTAAGAGAAGTCTAAGAAAACAAATATCACCCATAGGTTGTGTGTGACTAAAACATTTGAGATAGTTTCAGAGGGGAATGGGAGACAAAGTCAGGCTGGACTGAAGAAATCCTTAATGATAGATGCAATTTGCTCTCAACTTCTCTGACCAGTGGCCAAGTTATAATCACAGCAGCATTTTTTTTTTAAACTTTTTTTATTGTATAGTATAACATATATACAAAGGAAAGAAATAAAAAAAAATAGTTTTCAAAGCACTCTTCAACTCTTCTAGTTACAGGACAGATCCCAGAGTTGGTCATGGGCTACCATATATGATCCGCTCAGATTTTCCCTTCTAGCTGCTCCAGAATGTAGGAAGCTAAAAGGCTTAAATATTTTTTTTATCATCACAATCAACTTTTTTTCTTCTCTTTTTTTTGTGAAAAATAACATATATACAAAAAAGCTATAAATTTCAAAGCACAGCACCACAATTAGTTGTAGAACATATTTCAGAGTTTGACATGGGTTACAATTCCACAATTTTAGGTTTTTACTTCTAGCTGCTCTAAAATGCTGGAGACTAAAAGAGATATCAATTTAATGATTCAGCATTCATATTCATTTGTTAAATCCTATCTTCTCTGTATAACTGCACCATCAACTTTGATCTTTCTATCCCTCTCTTTAGGGGTATTTGGGCTATGGCCATTCTAAATGTTTGATATTGGAAGGATCTGTCACTAATATGGGGTAGGGAGATGGAACTGTCTGATGTTCTGGAGAGGCTGGGCTAGGTTTCAGGACTTATCTGGGCCAGGGACGCATCTGGAGGTTGTAGGTTTCTGAAAAGTTACTCTAGTGCAAGGAACCCCTGTGGAATCTTGCTTTATATAGTGGAATCTTATATATTGCCCCAGGTGTTCTTTAGGATTGGCTGGAGTGGTCCCGGTTGGGGGTTGGCAGGTTATGATTGGTAGCAAGGTCAAACTGAAGCTTGCGTAAGAGCAACCTCCAGAGTAGCCTCTTGACTCTATTTGAACTCTCTCTGCCACTGACACTTTATTAATTACACTTCTTTTCCCCCTTTTGGTCAGGATGGAATTGTTGATCCCATGGTGCCAGGTCCGCATTCATCCCTGGGAGTCATCTCCCATGTCACCATGATGTGATTTATTTGATCATTCTAATGAAATATTCACATTTGTACTTAATTTAGCATTTGTAATTTTGCATTCTTTTTGATAAAGAGAACTCTCAAAATTGTCTAAGCTTCAAGCCATGCAAAACCTAAATCCTAGATCTGCCCATGGTCAGGTTTCAGGTTCGATGGGAATTATTTAAAATTACCTTAACAATATCATTAAGGATTTCCTTTCTTTCCATTTCTCTGTTCTGCATTCTGTGGTGTCAGTTTCATTCTAATGCTGGCTTCCTTCATGGTGGCAAAATGACTGCAGCAGGTCCAGGTTCCTATCTGCATTCTACTCCATCCAGGAGAGAGACAGCTGGCCTCCTGTTGTTCTCTCAGAAGCATGAGAAACCTTTAAAAGAAGTCGCCCTTCATTGGTGTGAGTTGGTCACACGCATCTTCTCTGATGGCTTAGGTTTGGATTACCTAAACAACCCATGGCACAAAGTAGATGGAATTACTAGAGTGGAATCAACTCTTTCCTAAAATCTTCTGGCAGATGCATAATGAAGGTGAAAAGGATGCTGGGGAGACAACCACAATGTCCAGTGGAGGGAAGATATGAGATGGATAAGATGGTTATTTGTTTATTTAACATCTCTGTAGTGTAACTATGGACCTAATTCCATATCAGGTGTCAGATAACAGGGAAACAAAGATGAATAAGAACTACATACCTCCCAGCTCTTCCTTACTGAGACAGAATCCACTTTAAAACATTATTTTGGGGGCAGGCCACAGTGGCTCAGCAGGCAAGAATGCTTGCCTGCCATGCCAGAGGACCTGGGTTCGATTCCCAGTGCCTGCCCATGTAAAACAAACAAAAAACACTATTTTGGGTTTAAACACTCAAATCATTACAATGATACGCACTTTAAAAGTTGTCATTCATTCAATAAACAGAATTTAACACATTCTACTGCACACTGAACATGTACCAGGATACAAAACACAGTTTCTGGCATCATGACACAATGCATTAAAAAGCTCATTGAGGGCGGCTGCTGTGGCTCAGCAGGCAGAGCTCCGACCTGCCGTGCTGGAGGTCTGGAGTTCGATCCCTGGTGCCTCCTGCCCATATGCAAATTTAAAAAAAAAAAAAAAAAAGCTCATTGAGATGTCTCAAACAAGTGAAAAATAAAATGATAAAATGTTTAAATAGCTCACAGCAGGATTTTGTCTGCTCAGACAGAATCCCTCTCGTTGAAGTGTTCCTGTTAAGAGAGAAATTCTTGGAGTCCTATAGAATGTTCAGTTTTGAAATTCGCCCATTAAAATGAAGATGCTCCTGGGTGGTTCAACATGCTCAGCTAAGACCTAAGACCATGAGCATTAGTTGGCATCAAGGGAGAAGAGCAGAATGTCTGGGAGATGTAAAGCTGCTGAGTTCCAAGTCTGGGGGAGATTCCTTTAGAGCAGGTCAGAGTTGAATTCCAGGAAAATAGAATCACAATCTGAAATCAACTCAAAGGGTATGATTGTGAAGGTCACTCATGCTTCACAAGTCTGCTGATTGTCTCTCCTCCTGGGCGTAAGCTGGAGTGCACTTTCCTGTATCCTTGAACTCAAGTGTGATTGCATGTGTCTTGTTTTGGCCATTGAAATAGAAATGGAAATACAAATGGAAGTCTTAAAAAAACTCTTTGCAATTTTTCATGTTCCTTTCTCCTGCCATGGTGACTAGTGACTTTCCAAATAACAGAGGTTCCATCAGCCTGAATAGTTGAGTGAGGGTATATGTGGAGCTTAAGACTCTCTATTAACCTGTGATGGACATGTAGCAAGAAGCAAGGAATATGCGTTTGTTGTTTTAAGTTACTGAGATTCAAGGGTTATTTATGACTGCAGCATACCTTCCAAAATGAAGGGGAGCTCAGGGAGATTGGTGGGGTGTGATGTAGAGGAAGTTACCCACTAATAGTATTGGGCCATTCTTAGCACATTTTCCCTCAAGACCCAGGATATATTTGACCTACATGTCAACTACCACCTGGAATGCCCACAGTTAAGTATTATTAATCAATTTTGTCCTGTGGAAGGAGAATGAAAAGCTTCTCTCCTTGGAGTGTGGATGGGGAAGAGGAGGCCAGAAACAGGAGGATCTGGCTATGAAGACAAACGTTACTTATCTCATGGAGCAACAGAAGTTCCAAAAGAAGGTGTCTGGAATTGCAGAGCTGAGCGTTCCCTCTCTGTTCTTCTCAACCTCAGCTACATAGGCAGACATAGCTAGACCCCTGAGTGCAGTGGCCCTGCCATTTAGCCTGCTAGACTCAGTCTTCTGCTCACCAGGGAGCCAGATACATGCACTGTCCCCTTCTCCACATGGGCTGTTCATGGTATGAGAGTAGGCCCCAATAGACTTAGGGAAACGTGGGGTCCACCACCCCATCTTCCTCGATGTACCCCACCTGCTGAATTCCTCTGGGTGAATGCTTACCCTAACTTGGAAGACCCCTTGGGAATCCTTGCCCTCTCCCCATTTCATAGAGATGAAATGTCCTCCACAAAGTGGAGAATCCTAGGACCTGTGAAGTTGAACCATCCCTGCAAGCTAACTCCTGTTTGGAGTGTGGACAGTGGACACACCCTAGCAAAGTTGGCCCTTGGCATCTGTCTAAGGATGATTATGTCATTCTCATACACCATGGAGGATAATTTATCTTTGTTCTTTGTCAGTAGACTTTCTGCTGTAAACATCTCCATTGATCTGAACTGTCTACAATACCCTGGCAGACCACTGCATTTGCATACGTTTTTCCTAGTTCATTGGGCAGAGCTTCGTTCGGCTCAGCCCTTCTCTTTTTCAGGGCATCTGACTAAATTGAATAGGCTTCCTCTCTCTTTCTGCATCTCTGCTTTTCTTACCCTTGAAGGAAAATTCAAGTTGTTTAGGGTCACCTTTACTAATCATTAAATTGGGATAATTCTTGGAAAACGTGAAGTATTTGGAGCACCCAATTCCTTTCCTTCTGGTGCCCTTCTGGTAGATGTGGAAACGCCCCTCTCACCTCAACTTCTCATGCTGCCTCCTCCTGCTCTTGGATTTTCTTCTGTCAGGTGCTCTAGGCTAGCAACCAGGGGGCCTCTGACCTTTGCAAACTGTGTGATTTTTAAGCCATTGACTTCATCTCTCTGGGCCTCAATTTCCTCATAGGTAAAATGACAATATTGGATCATTTTAAGAGTGAGCTCTCTGTCCCATGTCCACCCCTTCTCTAATTTTAGAGCTAACCTTCCATTTTTCTGTTCCACTGGACTAATATGCTGTCCTTCCTGATAGTTTCTCTTCATTTTTCACAGCACCTTCTCAAGGTAGGTTTCCTCTCCAGGTGTAACTTCTGGTGGGAATGCCACAGCTGCATCAGGCAGGTGAGTAATATTTGGGACGAGGACTTTGTAGCATCTGCCACCCATGGCAAGTAATCAGCCACCCAAAACTTGCTTGTCTAATTGGTCTTCTCCTGCATCCAGGCACCTCATTTGTAGCAAATTTAATGCTTAAAAGACTTTCTTCTTTTTCATCATGGGGTAGGGCAGGGTGTTCCTTAAACTTGTAGTGTGAATGCGGAACAACAGCCTATTTTACTTTCATGGTCAGGGAGTGAGGGGTGTCTTACCTGTAGAGTTTTTAATAAAATCCTGTAACAGGGCACGACGTCCCACCCTCCTGACCTACAGAGAATCGGGCACGCTATTCATCACCTGAGTCCTGGGCTGGTTGTAATAGGTTCTAAAATGGATTAAAAAAAAAAAAAGATGCATGTCTTTAACCTTTGGGTTAAAGACAGAAGCAACTTAGGTGAATTAAGGAGAGCTTGAAGCCAGAAAAATGAAAAGTCTTATAATTTTTCATTTGCAGATGACTTAGAATCTATCCAGAAAGTTGGGTTGGCAATATGCATGACAGAGGCAAGATACTCAAAGCAAAAGACTTTCCAGAGACTTTCCTGCCCAACATGAAAAAAAACTTTTAAAAAAGCCCCACAACGCCCCCCCCCCCCACAACAACATAAAGGGGGTAATTAGTGAGGCTCGCAGGACTCACTACAGAATTACAGCTGAGGGAGCTTGTTAAGACTTAAGTGGTTGTCTTCCATCTGGCTGTAGCTTCTGGATGCACTTGGGAGGCTTATTGGAATAAGGATGTCCTGTCACTGATGTTTCACCAGCCATTAATTAATCCCTTCTAACTATTACTGGAAGGTGGGTCTGGGATACGAATGTCTACTAAAAATCACCCGAGACAGTACTCACAGTGCCAGCTCACCGCAGAATGGCCTCAGGAACCCAGAAGGACACGCTGTCTAGGGCTATCCATCAAACGCTGTGAGCTGTTCCCATATGTGCCTTCTTAGAAACACTTTCCTAGGATTTTGACAAGTAATGAGCAGCAAATACACATGGTAGACAAGTCACCCAACTTCTCTGGACTTGTTTTTCTGCAACATGAGAACTTTGGCACGCACTGCTATGAACTGCTTAGTTGAGGTCCAAAATTTTAGGGTTACGACTATGATGTAGCCCTCGCAGAAACCACTTACTCAGCTCTCATGTGACAGGCACTATGCTGAGTCCCATGCGTACCTTCCATTGCTTAGTCCTATGACAACATGTAAGGAAAATATTTGCATCCCTATATTACGACTGAGAAATATGAGGCTCAGACTGGTCAAACTTACCCAAGGAGGTCAGATAGATAGTAAGTGGAAAGATCTGAACCCAATCTTTTGGTCCTAATGCTCTTTTCCTCTGCATGAGATCTCTAGGTTGAGGGAAGCTGAATCCCCCCAGAAACACTGCCAGTACCAAGAAGGCACCCCCACTGCAGAGTTCACTGAAAGGAGAAGGAGTTACAAATAATTTTGTTAGTAGACAGAGAGGGAGGCCAAAGGCTATTTTTTCCCCATTGGTTGTGCAAGAACTTGGCTGCTCTGCTATTGTCCACAGAAGGGATTATACTTTGGAAGGTGGTCACACCTACAGGGAGGTTCAATGATGGTATAAGAATGCTCCAGAATGTTGTGTTTCTTTCAGCCTCCATATCCTTTGAGTACAAGCCTCACTTCCTTTTGTCATGGTTGCTTCAGCCACGGACATGCAGAGAATGCCTGTGGAAAGAAGAATGAAAGAATTACTACATTTGAGGAACCCAAAAGGATTCCAGTAGGAATTCTCAGTAGGCCCCCAAAGCACCCAATCAGATGTGTGGTTGTGACTTCACCTGCTCTTTAATTCACGGCATATTTGTGCCAAGAGGTTGCAAAATGGCAGCTTGTAGGCCAGATCTGGAGCCATATTGGTCTGCATACCTAATATTATTTTGACTTAGTGCCTACATTTAGTAGATATTGACTTCACTTTTAAAATAAAACTTCAGAAGCTTTGTCAATAAAGGGCCTACCTCCCCGAATGGCACCAATGACTTGGTCTGAGTGGCAGCTGCTCACCTGCCCATTTTATGTCACCTGCTGGTCCTTATGTCACCTGCTGGTCCCACGAAGGCCTTGAATTTGTGATGCCTGATTTATACCATTAATGGATAGTGCCACTTCAGTCTATCTTCCCATCTGATTCCATTAAAACAAATCATCCAACCAGTTGAAGAAGACTTTTCTAGGTAGTGAAGACAAATAAGGAAACTCATGCATTTTCTCAGGAGAGTTTATATTTCTTTTTAACCTAAAAAATTAAACTGAATAAGTTCTATTGACTACAGTTCTGTTTATTTGAGTTTCCCAGTGTTCTAGTTTGCTAGCTGCTGGAAAGCAATATACCAGAAACAGAACAGTTTTTAAAAAGGGGGATTTAATAAGTTGCTAGCTTACAGTTCTAAGGCCGAGAAAATGTCCCAATTAAAACAAGTCTATAGAAAAGTCCAATCAAAGGTATCCATCCAGGGAAAAATACTTTGGTTCAAAAGGCCAATGATGTTTGGGGTTTCTCTCTCATTCTTGAAAGGCACATGGTGAACACAGTCACAGTTTCTCTCTTGGCTGGATAGGCACATGGCGAGCAAGGTGTCATCTGCTAACTTTCTCTCCTGGCTTCCTGTTTCATGAAGCTCCCTGGGAGGTGTTTTCCTTCTTCATCTCCAAAGGTCGCTGGCTTGTGGACTCTCTGCTTCTTGTGGCTATGTCATTCTTCTCTGCTCTTTCTGAATCTCCCATTCTCTAAAATGTTTTCTCTTTTATAGGACTTCAGAAACTAATCAAGACCCACCCAAATGGGTGGAGACATGTCATCACCTAATCCAGTTTAACAACCATGCTTGATTAAATCACCTCTCCAGGGAGATGATCTGATTACAGTTTCAAACATACAATGCTGAATAGGGATTAGAAGAAACAAAATGGGATTAAGATTAAAACATGGCTTTTCTTGGGTACATACATCATTTCAAACCAGCACACCCAGTAAGAACCAATTTCCTACCCTTTGCACACAAATTTAGGAAGAATTTGCATAGTTTCTAAAAAATGTAAATTGTGTTTATTGGACTCAGTAGGAATTTCTGGGTTCTTCATGCTCTCTCTGCTATAGTTTACTTCAAGAATTTGGATGGACGAGGCCCTGAGGAAAGACATTCCCAGGGAACACACATTTCCCCATACCACAGCTGTGTGAGAGTAATATTAGGAAACATAATGGCCAGAGTATTATTTCTTAGTCTCCATTCCCACTTCACTTTTAGGAACTTTAGAACCACCCAAATAATTCTGAGGATTTTCAGGGGATATGTTGCAAATCAAGAATTTGCAAAGGATGTATTATGAATTAGCTACCTGTGGTGGCCAGCCTCCACAATATGTTTCTATACCTCTCCATCCCCTCACCTTTATGTAGTTCTTGTCACAAAGTACACTCTTACACATTATGAGTCCAAACCATTGATTTATCATTGCATTTTATGCATTTGCCTTTTACATCCTGTAGGAAATAAACAGTACAATTATAAATCAAAATATAATAGTACTGGCATTTATATTTACCCTTGTTATTATCTTTACTGGAGATCTTTATTTCTTCATGTAGCTTCAGTCAATTGCCTAGTGACCTTTCCTTTCAATCTGCAGAACTCTCTTTAGCATTTCTTGTTGGGTTAGTTTAGTGGTGACATAGTCTCTCTACTTTTGTTTATCTAGGTGTTTTAGTTCACTAAACCCACCAGAATGCAATAGTCCAGAAATGGGACAGCTTTTAAAAAGGGACTTTATTAAGTTGCAAGTTTACAGTTCTACGGCCATGAGAATGTGCAAATTAAGGCACCAACCAAGAGGTTACCTTCTTTCAAGAAAGGCTAACGCCATCCAGAACACCTCTGTCAACTGGGAAGACACAGGGAGATGTCTGCTTTCTCTCCTCATTTCATAAGGCTTCCCTGGGGACATTTTCCTTCTGCATCTCCAAAGATCCCTGGCTGTGTGGGCTCTGTAGGTGCTGAAGCTTTTTTCCAAAACAGTTTCCTCTGAAAGGACTCCAGTAAGTGACCTCCCCTTGAAGGGTGGGGATACATCTCCATGGAAACCACCTAATCAAAGCTATCACTCACACTTGGGTGGGTCAGATTTCCATGGAAACAATAAAAACGATCCCACCCAGCAATATTGGATGAGGATTAAAGAACATTGCTTCTCTGGGGTACACAACAGTTTCAAATGAGCACACAGGGTAATATCTTAATTCCTCCCTCATTTTTGAAATACAAATTTGATGAACACAGAATTCTCGGTTGACAATTTTTTGCTTTCAGTATTTAAATGTGTCTTCCCACTCCCTTCTAGTTTCCATTACTCTAATAAGAAATCAGCACTTAATCTTACGGAGCTCCTCTGTATGTGACATGTTGCTTGTCTCCTGCAGCTTTCACTATTCTCTCTTTTACCTTTGATGTTTGACATTTTGATTATAATATGTTGCAGTGTAGGTCCCTTTGGGTTTATTCTGTTTGGAGTTTGTTGAATGTCTTGTGTTTATTCATGTCTTTTGTTGAATTTGGGGAGTTTTCAGTCATTATATTTTCAAATATTGTCCCTGTCCCTTTCTCTTTTTCCTATCCTTCTGGAACTTCCACAATGCATATATTGGTGGTATCCATAGGTTCCTTAAGCCCTGTTCATTTTCTTCATTCTTTCTTCTTTCTGCTTTTCTGTCTGGATGATTTTGATTCTCAACTTCAAGTCCTTTGATTCTTTCTTCTGCCAGCTTCAATCTTCTCTCAAACTCCACTTTGGAATTTTAAATCTGTTATTGTGGTCTTCATCTTTGGTTTATTTCATCATTTCCATTTCTCTATTGATACCATCTTTGTGTACACCTATCATTTTCCTGATTTCCTTTAGTTGTCTTTCCATGTTTTCCTTTAACTCTTTGAGCATTTTTAGAACAATTTTTAAAAGTCTTTGTTTGGTATGTCCCTCGATGGCTTTAATCCTTGCCTGTGCCAGGGTATCACTTCCTGTTTCTCTGTATGTTTATAATGTTTTGTGGAAATCTGGATATTTTGATATTTCAGTGTGTTATTGCTGGAATTTAGACTCAGAGGTGTCTGTTCCTTAAGCTTGATTCCAACTAGTGCTATGACAGAGCTAACAAAAAAAAAAAAAAAAAAAGGAAAAGAAGAAGAAAAAAGAAAACATCTTTCCTGGTCTTTGAAAATTGATCTGTGAGAGTGCTCTCCTTCAGGGTTTAATTATACTGTGAGTTTGGAGAATAGCTCCAGGTCAAATCATAGGGGTTTCTCTGATTATTTCTGTGCACGCCTCTTGTTTTGGGCATGCACATGTGGCCCTAGAAATGTCCCTTATTTGCATGGATATAAATATCCCCTCTTCCCTAGGAAATAGTTTCACAAGTCCTGAGCAGTGAACTTTATGTCCTATAACCAGCAATCCCTTGCCCCAGGCAGCACAACTTGACAGCTCTCCCACAGTGTTCTGTAGGAGAGTGGTCTGGGCTGCCTTCTACAGGTAGGGCAAGTTCTGGGGTAGTGAATTCCTCAGACCACCATCAGAAAGATTGGGCCAGACATACATGTTCCCAGTATGAGCACGATGGCTACTCTGTTCTCTCCAGAACTGTGGCCAAGGATCCACTCCAGGAGCATGGGCCAGCTCTGCACTTAGCCAGTGAGAAGTGGGGTAGAGGCCAGCCAGTGAGAAGTGGGGTAGAGGCCAGCCAGTGGGATCCTACTGCTTTTTTTTTTTTTTTTTTCACATGGCTGGCCCTGGGAAATGAATCTGGGTCTCCAACATGGCAGGCGAGAATTCTGCCACTGAGTCACCATCACATTACCCATCCTACTGTTTTTAAATGAACTTTTTCTTCATTTGGTGCTCGCCCTGTTACTGCAATCTTTGACTATTTTTTGGACCTTTGAGAAAGATATTTTTGCCATTTCTTGTTGGTTGTTCAAAGTTTCTGTAGAGCAACAGAATCTTGGAGCATCTGACTCAGCCATCTTGACCAGAGTGGAGCCTCGGTTAGATTTTTAAAAAATAAAATAGACTGATGAAATTATACAAAAAATATATTCTGATGAATTAGATCACAGTCTCAGGGATTAGCACTTTTAATATAGTTTCTTATATGGAGGATTATTATAGAAATTGGTGTCATGATTATTTTAGCTCTGCCTTTATCACCTGTAAGAAATGTTTTACTCTTGTACAAACTGTTGTCATCTCTGGATCTGGAAACACATCTCACAAGTGTCCTTATCTCTGTTTCTCATGTAAGGTAAACTGAGGCTAGAGGTTTAAAGTGCCTGTGGGGGCAGAGAGAGCACATCCAGAAGGCATGGGTGTCCCATTCCCCTTTGCTCCTTGTCCTCACCACAGACTGCCCTGTCACTTCCTCTCTTCCAAGGCTAACTGTCAGCTATGTTTATTTGCATGTTGTCTTTTTAGAATTAAGGACCCAGTGCTGATAGAAAGGGAGGTGCTGGCATGATTAGCAAATGTTTGTTCTCATTCTTACTCATGCAAGCCCGGAAGGCCCTGACAACCCATCATCCCAGAGGCCCAGGGCAGCCTTGTGGCATCACAGGGGCCTGTTATTCAGGGACTCTCTGTGCTGCCCTATTACCCAGTGATGCCTCCCTGCCCTCACAGGGCACCCCCCCCCCCCAAGTCACTGTCTTTCTCTGGGAGATGCAAGGGTGTGTCAATGCAACAGAAAGTGACAGGGGCTATTTCTTCCCCTTCCTTCTAAGTTGGACATTGTTTCGGCACCTTAGATGTGTCCAATTTAATTAGTTATGACATGAATGTTTGGCAAGGGAATTTACTGCCTTTTGCAGGACTTTATTTTATTTTTAGGAGAAGACCATTGTGAAACTCATTTGGTGATTGGGAAGCAACTGGCTCAAAGCAACCAATCATGCAACATCATGTACACACTCTGTTGCATTTTCCTGTGAAACAGGGACTTTAAAATCTTATCAAAATGCTTTATGCAGCTAACTTGGGCCATTGCCACATGCTCGGTGTTTTTTTTTTTTTTTTACAAGTTAAAAACCATCAACTGTACTTATTTGCCTCAGAGAACAGTTGGGTGCTTCTTCAATGAGTAACTCATTAAAATGCTTACCAAGAAGGAAGGTGGGCTTCCCCAGAATCCCCATCTCAGAGCAGAGCTCGTTCACCACCTGTTGAATAAGTACCAGAGAGCTACTTGGGTCCTACCCAAGTAGGTTGTTTTGTTATTGTTTTTTACAAAACTCGATTGAAAGGCAATTTTACTACAGTGTTTTATTACTGAGGAGGGGTGGGAGTGGGAACAGGAGAAGGTTAAATCAGGGATAATGGCCCAGAATTGTAATGTTCTGTTAGTTGCATGGTTTTTGGCAGAGCAGGAATCTGCTGTGTTAAAATGCAGCATTCACAGACAGATGCCCATAGATCTGAACTTCGAAGCCCTGTGCAATCTGGTGGTTTGATTCAGTGAATGTATATGGAGTTCTTGAAAGTGGAGTTGTTTATTCTGGGATCCAGGACCACTTGCACCAACTAGCATGCTTCTTCCAAGTATGGACTCCTGCGCTCTACTCCAGGCCTACAGGAAGAATCTCCCAGGGGTGAGGTCAGACATCTGCCTCTTAAGCAGGCTTCCTAGGTGATTCTTAAGCACATAAAAATTTGAAACTATCAATTTCACTCACATCCAAGGGCCTAGAGCAGTGACTGGCACATCTCAACCAATGCCTGTTGAATGGATGAAGGCCCTAAGTGTTTATGGCACTCAGAAGTTCCAATTATGGAGATCTTCCAGACTATCTAATCCAAAATGCTGCCATGAAACATGCACAGTGGCAGATCCCTGGAGAGACCTGCCTAGCTAAGCTGGGGGGCAGGGGAAGCTCCCCTATCTCTGCCCAACAGCCTCATCAAATTGTCCCCACCTTAACAAGCTTCTCCCTGCCTGAACTTAGCTGCAAAAGCTATGACAGAGCAAACAGCAAACCACATAGCTTTGTAGCCCTTAAAAACAACAACAACAAAAAGGAAGGAGTTAATAAAATCAATTAAGGAGTAAGACCCTAAATCTAGTGTGTGAGTACATCTCTGTTCACCCTCCATTAACCGAAGGTGGACACATTTCTATATGCCACAGAGTTTCACTTGTAGGCCAAATAGCCAAAGAATCGGTTTCCTTCCTAATCATTCAAGCCCCCGCAAAGAACGAAAAGGCAAGAGTAATATAATCTTGCGTTTTTGTTTATATACTATGTTAAGACTGTATTTAATGATTTATCAAATTGCATATTGCATCCTTCAACAGGTGAACACATAAACTGTGGTATATCCATAAAATGGAATACAACTCATAAACTACTGATACTCACAACAATATGAATGAATCTCAAATGCATTATGCTAATTGAAAGAAGCCAACCTCAAAAAATTCATTCTGTGTGATTCTACTTACATGACACTCAGAAGGAGGTAAAACTGGAGGGAGGGATCAGCACAGATCAGTAGTTGCCAGGGGTTAGGAGTGAAGGGCAGATTTAACTACTAAAGGGCAGCACAAGGGAATTGTTTTGGGGGTGATGGATCCTGCATCTTGACTGAAGTGATAGTTACATGAATCCATGCATGTATTAAAACATATAACTCTACACCAAAGTGAATTTCACTACATGGAAATGATATTAAAAAGAACCTACTATACACACGGTATAAGCTCCTTGGGGTCTCTGAGGGTCCTTGAGACACTTTGCATCTCTTTAACAGTTTAACAATGTGGGTTGTGGAATAGGCGTGGGAAAGTGAGGGGACACTGCTATACCATATGGTCTATGGTGCCCAATTTAGTGTGCTAAAAAATGGGAAGCCATTTTTTAGAAAATTTCTTTATTATAGTGCAAATAACTTTCAGCAGTGACATAATCATGTAAGAACACACTTAGCAACATTTTACAACAGGCAGTAAATAAGAAAGTGTTTCTTTGAAAATATGTCATAGGAATGTTATTTCTGCGTTAATACTGAAAATGCCAAGGCTGGTCCTGTCAAGGCAATAGGACTTCCTTCCTTTTTGGATTTAAAAAAAAAATAAAAATGAAAGGATTTGCTATTTTAACAAATCGCCATCAATTCTAAGAGTGAACTCTTCAGAGACTCTGAACCAAGGTTGGCATGATTTGAAATGGGGTTTCAAGATTTTTAAAAAATAAAAGAATTTTAAGACAATTCTGAGATGACCCAGAAAGAAGTCACTTTTATTAACTTTTTAAGGAGATACACACATTCACTTTAACTTTGCTGCAGAAATGGACAGATTGTCTAAAGCCTGCCTGTTATTCCACCAGAGCCTGATTGTTATTTATACCCCTTGTTTTTGGTTATATTGCAAAATTAGGGCTCTGGTCAGAAATAGCTTAATAACTCAAATGCCTCCCTGTGAAACTTTAAGTTGCACTTTCTATCCTGAAGTTCTCACCTTAGACTTCACAGGCCAATGAGAGGATGTGAAAATTGTTTCTGGTTTACAAACTAATGATTAGTGCTGCCGGATTAGCCCCCTACTAATGTAGCTGTACCTGAATCAAACCATCACGTCATTTAGATGGATCCCAATAGGCTTTGCCAAAAGGTTCCCATAGATCTCATGGAGAAATGAGAGGACTAACCCCGTGTCTTCAAGCGAAGCTGCCTCATTGCCTTCCTGAGTGTCAGTTCCAATCAGCTCCACTCCAAGCTCGGATAGTTTCTGCTGAATTATGCAGTGGGTGGGAAAGGTTGGCTATTCAAAGGAGACCTTTCACAGGAGCTTCCCCTATAAGGAGGCTCAAAACCCCTATAAATATATTCCCAGGGTGCCCTCTAAATCTGTCTACAAATACTTCTCAAAATTTAATGGTTCTACAAGCCCATGAGAAATTAATCACTTGGCTATACCTGGAGCCACAGAACAGCCCTGATGGCCGAATAAGGCTGAATCACTCAGCTGGTATGTAAAGCTTTTCAATGCACAGCGTGTCTTGTGGAATAAAGTATCCTCTTATGTAACACAATGGAGCTGTGCTAAATGGTTTCAAAGTTGAGAGGAATCCAAACACATCACCTCCCCCCAAAATTCAAAATGTTCGTTTGCTTTGTTTTTCTTAAACTTTGGTACTGAAACACTGTCTACATTCTCGACACGTGAAAATGACATGGCCACTTCAGTGCCTGTGCATGTTGTGTAAAAATCTCATAAGCAAAGCAGGACAAGAACATGTCATAGCAAGACGCAGTATGCTGTACAAATCAAATCTAAATGATATAGAAATACACCCCCACCCCTGTACCCCTTTCTTCCCCCACTACGTGACCAAAGCAATGCCAAGGGGCCTTTGCTCCAAAGCCAATGCAGTTTGGGAAGTCCAGCACCCAGGACTCTACCCAGCCCTTGCCTTGCAGTGACATTTACAGTTCTTCAGGCTTGGGCTGGAGCAGGGCACTCCAATGCACGGTCAGTTCCACAAGTGCAGGGAAACTCCTCCAGCTTAATTGGAAGCATCCACATTCTCTGCTGAACTCAAAGACCCAGAGGCCTGGGGGGGTTGACTTCACAGATAAACTGGATTATTTCCTGATCTGGACCCTATCTTACCCTAACATTTCAGCAGTGTCAACACAGTAGGAAGTATCTTCCATTCTGAAGCTCCAAAGGCATTGCTTAGGGATATTGGTGAGGGTCACATTAGAAAAGTGATACAATGAGCTAACAGCTTAAATTAATATAAACCATTTCCGAGAAAGTTATCTGGGGCCATGTGCTTCTGCTTTATACTGCATTCCAGAATCATTTTAATATTACTCTTTTAAAAGTTTATATAGTAGTTATTTAACAAATTGTCTATGCAATCACCTCTTACGTGTTCTCAACTAATTTAAAAGCAACTTAATGAGCTATTATGTAAATCTAGGGACAAATAGTTAATTAGCCTTAAGGAAGCCAATACTGTGCTAATTCACAGTAAGGTGAAAAAGCAAATGTAAATAGAATGTTACTTAATGATCAATAACTTGAAAAGCAATTGTATCGAAATGTTGCAAAGTTTCCCAAAAGGATAAAGGCAATTTATATCAATAAATCCTAAGTTTAGGGGTATAGAGGATACACTGAATACTTTAAAGTAGAAATTTACCTGTTTCATGACTGTAATACATTGTTTTCCCCCAGGGACCTAAGATATTTATACATTCAAAAGCTCATAAATTGCCATTTCTGATGCTCAGCGACAATGCTCACTCTCTAATACATACATTGAATATAAATAAATAACTACAAGAAAGCCTTAAAAATCTGAATTAACATTATGCTGTGCAAAAGAAAACAAAACAAAAACAAACAAACAAAAAACAACCCAACTCGACCAAAACAAAACAAAACAAAATCAAACAATCCTTGAACAGCCTACATTCTATGTAAATACCCTGACTAAAATGTTGGTTGTGCTACACAATTACACGTCAGTGCAGAAATGATAGTTGATTTCGGTGTACCGATTTTTTTTAAAAGTCTTTAGCACTTTTGTTTAGCTTTGAAAAGACGAATAAGTTTCTATCAAATCACAAATCATCACAAATCTATTTTAGTGTAGTCTGAATAAAATCCAGTATAAATGTATTATTTTGTTCAGGGAATAATGGCTCGGTGTCTTTGTCCCAACAGCTTTCTTCCGAAGGGCAAACCACAGTTGAGGTTGTCATTTTGGGCTTAAACTGCACAGAAAAGAGACTGTAAAGCTTGCCTTTTGTTTTTGTTTTCTTTTTAAGTCTCCAGATCTTGCTAAGACACTTCTTTCAGACCAACACTCAGATGGTTGTGGCACCTGGTCCTATGTGAAGCAGAGGTGGTTTACGCAATATCAGCCAAGCTTAGTGATCTGGAGGTCCCCGTTTATCTTTATGGTGTCAATTGCAGATAATGTTTGAATGCGGTGGTAAAAATCAAAGAGTTGGTGTCCATCCACAAACACTCTGAACCGTGGGTGCTCACAAAGAATTTCCACCTGCAAGAAACAGAGTAACAATCTCAGTTCATAATTTCACTAAAAGTTTGCTGGAGAACCACCACCACTTCATTTTAGAGAAAGAAAGGCAACGTCTTTCCCAGTCGTTCTCAAACGTTAGAGTGCACTGAAATCACTCAGAAGGCTTGTTAAAACAAATTGCTGGCCCCAACCCCCAAATTTCCGATTCAGTTGGTCTAGGTGCAAACCAAGAATGTGCATTTCCACCAAGTTCTAAGGTGATGCTGATGCTGCCGGTATGGGGAACACATTCTGGGAACCGTTGCTTTACACTAATCTATAATTTAAAATTGCTTAAGCTTTCACCATTTCTCCCTTCCCTCTGCACTCTAGAAAGTGCCGTAAAGGAGGAGAGATTTATTTATATGGTATTTAATACCTCTACTTCAGCCCCTGAACGCTTCTATCCCATTCTCGAGGCAGAATTCATGCCCATCAGTAGCATGTAATAATAGTCTAGACTCTCACACACGGTAAACACTAAAGCAGAGAAGGTTGCACAGTAATTACCATTGGCCCAAAGATGTGTAATTAACCAGGCTTTGTTAAGCCAAACAGAAATACTGATTCAATATGACAAAAGTTTTTTCCTTTCTGTTTCCTTAACTTAAGTAATTCACTATAGGGCTTAATTAGTAGTTAGTTCTGTGGCATATATTTATTAAGAGGATTGGTATTCATCATGTAAGGAAAGACTCCATATATGACATTAGTCACATTTAATTCATATTATTACTAAATTTATATCACCAAGAAAAGCCGATTCCTCTTCAATTTTGTTGTTGGGGAGCATTTACATTCCTCTTAGCAGTCAGAAGCTCTGATTACTCACACTCATGAGCTGTGCATTAAAATTCATCATAAAGGAACTATCAGGCAAGAGGAAGACATTACCCTGTAGGGGTTAGGGAGGGCTCCTGGGTCTGGGGTGTCTTAACCAGATTGATTGGAAGGGCAAAAAATTCTGTCATTGATATGATTATGTAATCCTGGGCAAGTCATGGATTCTTATTTTCTTCCCAGACTGTACGATGGGAAGAGAAATAATTGCTTCTTTACAAGGCTCTTGCAAATTTCTAGATGAAGAGCAACAGGTTAAGGGTAATTCTGTATGGGATGTATTTGTGGCAAGGGCTCTTAGCTGAGTTGTTGTTATAATGATGTATTGTTAACAAGCTGGAAGGAAGACAACTTCATCAGGAGCTCTTTTATTTCAGTAAACCCTTTCCGACTGGATTACTGATTTGCATTTCTTCTTTGATATTGTCCTCCATAGAAGAAGGTGCTGGCTATGGATGCCTGGTTGGATGGGAAGTTGTACTTCCCGCCCCACTAGACAGCGGGGAACATTTCTATACTCACCCAGGCCAGGAGAAGGCATGTGCCAGCCGCATGGCCTGTGACCATGAAATAGACAGAGACTAATTAACCCAAGGGGAGACAAGATCTTGAACATGGCCTCATTAGAGTCACAACTAATAAGGTTAAATTCTACTTCAAGGCTGAGAAAAAAAAAATGAGGAAAATTTGGGATACTTATTAAAAATTTATATTAACCAATCAGACATTTTGGGGTAGATATTACAAGCACTATGTTGGGTACTACCTAGAAAAATATTTATTTTCAACAATCTACACATGTAAATATGTGTCTATTTATTAAATGTATTGATAAATAAAACTCAGAGCTATTATGGGATGCTTTAATATGTATCAGCAAATGGAGCTCTTACACTTTTTTCTTTTTCCACCACTAGGTGACAAATTTCCTGGACATGCAGAAATTCTGGCTGCTTAAAGCATTCTTGGCAGACAATAGATAAGTAGAGCACCATCACCCTGGCAGTGGCTGGGGTTGTGGCACTCGAGGTACTCACTCTGAATGGCTGGTCTGGGATGAATGGAAAGTAAGGGATTGCTGACTGTTCTTCTCCCCTTTCCCCAGATATGCAGGAATTTCTGAGTAGCTGCCGGTCTGTGAACACAGCTTTGAGTTCAATTGCCACATCCGCGGGAGGATCTTCGGAGTCACCACAGGTCAGGCTAATTGCAAAGCTGAAAAGAAAAGTCTCATTTATTCAGGGTTGGCTATAGCAACATTTAAAAAAAAGACACAGTTTCCCTCATTTCCTTCTTTGTTTCTGGGTCTGTCTGCTTGTAACGGGTTGCTAGTCCCTTTACCAGAGGCCACACTAAGGAAAAGTAGGATTACCACTCAAATCAGCTTACTTTTTTTTTTTTTTTTTTTTTTTTGCCTAAAGGAGGCTCTGGTGAAAACTTTGGTGGAGTTAAAAATGAATAAAATGAGGGATTTCAAACTGGCAGTTCTAGCTTCAAGCTCTATGTTTAAACACCATTTAAAAAAATCCTTTGGCGTTCCTAAGGGTCAAAGAGAAAATGTGGGTCTATATTTATAATCTGTTATAAATAGCTGTCTGTGGAAATGATGGCTGGGATTCATACACATTCTTTTCATGGGAACATGGTACTTTCTTGGTATTTCCAATCAGCCACGGAGTCCACAAGGAGAGGAAGGGGAGGGGCACTAAACCACCACCGGGAGTCGGCAGGGAAGGGACTGCCTGGTAATTCTGCGGGTGACAGGACTCTCTGCCTTACCTCTCTGGGTTGAGATCTACGATGCCCATCACTAACACCTTTTTGCCTGGTTTCATGCCACCTTTAATGTGCCCACAAAATGGAACTATCTGCAAAGGATGAGAGGAGAAACAGGAAGTTTACGTCCTGCCAGGGCAGAGTCAAGCCCTCAGATCTGAGGATTTGACCCATTAGAAAATGCAAGGAGGAGAAAGGAAGAGGGCAGAGAGACAGAGCACGGAACAAAAATCATTTACCAGTCGTGGGAAGTACAAGTCTGCTTGAACCGGAGAGCCCAAGGAGTTGTTTAAATGCCCATCATCTAGTTTCTAAAAATAGAAGCACACAGATTGGCTTTCCATAGGCTCTTTTTGGGAGGTGGGGAGAGAACCTACATAAATCTAGAGGAATCCAGCAGCCCTCCGCTGGCACAGGCACCGTCTGCAGTTGCTGCCTTTCCCCAGAGATAAATAACCGCACGATCCTCCTGAACAAAATCCCCCTCTCCCTCACCGAAGGAAGCGAAGCCTCTGAAGATCCCCAGACCCTCCAGATCCAGATCAAAATCAAGGTCGCGGGCCACCCGGGACTCAGAACCCCGCCGCGGAGGAGGGGAGGCCCCTCTCCAACCGCAAATGCTGCTGGAACCGCCGTAGCCCAGGCCTGTGGTCCCGGAGGGGGCCGGAGCGGAGCTGCCGCGCTCAACTTCTCTCGGGAGCCCGCGGCTCAGACCCACTTCCAAGGGGCGGGGGGTGGGGGTGGGGGGAAATCCCCGGGACGTCGGGGGCGGACGCGAGGCGCGCGCCCCAGCCACACACACTCACTCGTGCAACGTGCACACACCTGGCCAGTGGCTGCAGAGCACGGCGGGGGCTGTCGGTCGCCTCCGCCCCCGCCGTCCACCCCCAAACACCCGACCCCTCAGCCCAGCGGCCTTCCCAGCCCGGGGACATCCTCCCGCCTCCGACACTGGCGGCGCACGGCCGGCTCTGGCTCCCAGGTACCCCAGACACCTTTCCACGCGGGGGGAGGGGAGCGCCGGGCCCGGCCTGCACCTCCTCTCGGTCCCAATCCAGCAGGAGCAGCCGGCGACGGCATGCGGGACCGCGGGAAGGGGGCGCCTCGCGCGCGCCCCCCACACACTCACCACTACGGCATCACTGTCGGCCACGGATCCCGCCATCTTCGTGCACGGCGCGGCGGGGCTGCACCGCGGGCGGCCCGGCCCAGGGGGACCGGGAACGCTGAGCGCGCTACAGGATCCCGGGGCTGTCCTGCGCCGGGCGGGGGCGCGGGTCCGAGGCTGGCTCGGGCGCGCACACACACGGGCACGCGCGAGCGCGCACGCCCGGGGGCCCGGCGCCGACCCGGCGGGCAGAGCCCGGGAGGAGGGGGAGGGGAGGGGAGAGGAGGGGCCGGCGGCGCGAGCCGGGAGGTCGAAGGTGGCGGCGGCGGCGGTCCCGCCCGCGGCGGCGGAGTCGGGGTCGGCCCTGCGGCTCCGGCTGTGGCTGCCGCCGCCCGGAGAAGGAAGGTGGCGAGGGCCGCGCCGTGCCGGCCCTGGGCGGCATTTAAAGGCCGCCGGTGTCCAGCTCGGGAACCGGGTCCAGGGCGGGGACCCGGCTGGGCTGCCGCGGCTTGCTCAGCTTGCCCTGCGCCTCAGCTATTGGACGGTGGCGGGAGGCCCGGGCGGGAGGGACCGTCCTACCCGGGTCGGGGCGTGCGGGAGGGCGGGGGCCCTGTTAGCGCTCTCTGGCGGAGGATGGGTGGAGCTTGAGGGCCGGGGGAGTGCGGCCTGGGGCCTGCCAGGTGACAGGTGCCTGTGACACGTCGTCCCCCGAACCCTCCTAATCGTTAACTCTTCTTCCTTCTCTTCCAGGTGGGCAGGCAGGTGGCACGGTGGGAGGCCGAGGTCTAAGAAAGGTGGTGAAGGGGCGTTTCCAGAGCGCGAGGCACGGCAGTTTTCCCTTCCGAGAATTCTAGCAAAGTGGAAGGAAAGATTGATTCGGCTTTTAGGGTTGAAAGAGCTTGAGGCTTGTAGATATAAATATTTGACCCGAAAGAAAGAGGCAGAGAGGACTCACAGTAGGGACCTTTATATCTCAGGAGGGTAGATACAGACAGATCTCTCTTCCTTTGGGAGGATGGGTAGGTCTGGGGTCCCTGGAGCCTTACTGGAGCAGGGCTCTAGCCAACTCTTGTAGAATTACAGTGGACACTGTGGCTGTCCTCAGGGACCTTCCATTCCACCTTGATATTTAGCAAGTCACCTGTCCAGCCTGGTGTGGTACATTTCTCATTGAAAATCTCCTAATGTCCTTTCTGGAGTAATTCCTAGGGGAGGTACACCCCTCTTTTTTCTGAAAGCACAAATTCTTTTACGGCGTTTCCACGTTAGGATGGTGGTGTAACTTCTCAGATAAAGACATAGCTCCATACCTTCCATTAGGTGACATCCTTGGCTTAAACATTCCACTGTGTGACTCACCAGGGTGTTTTACACTAACGAGCACTAATAAGCAAGGGGCCTGTGTGACCCACTGCAGTCCCAGAGTGGCTCCCAGAGGCCCTTCCAGGTGCCGATGCTGGCTGTGTGGAGGCCGGAAACATCACTACAATTTTTGTGTCTTCATTTTCCCTTTATGGACCAGAGCTACTCGTTGGTCATGGCCGTTTCAGCTGTGGAGGGAGAATGACCTGATCCTGCAGCCCGGGTCACATCCTCCCTGGAAGTGATTCTCTGAATTGGAGATGGACGCACAGCACAGCTGTGACTCACAAGCTCGTTCCTGTTTACCAGACTCACGCCTCATTCATTATATGAAATCTTAGGCAGTTATAGGAAACGATTGGAATTTTGAAAGCACATATTACTGTATCTCAGTTTAGAAGAATCTGGTAGAGGGAAGAGGCGTCGCCGTAGTTCTTTGTCATTAGTTAATAGTGACCCAGTACATTGTGATGGTTGAAGAGCTTGTGCTCTGGAACCAGGTGACAGGGTCAGGTTCTGGTTCGACCGTTGACTACTGGGTGGCCGTGGGCAAGTTAGTTAACTTCTCTGTGCCTCAGTTTCTTCATCTGTACATCAGTGGTGATGAAGATGGTGATACCTTTCTTGGGTTATTGGGAGGACTAAGTTGAGTCTTCTACCCCCATTGGGACAGTTCCTGTCATATAATAAACATTTGTTCTACAAAAATGCTGAGTGCCTGCCATGGGCCAGGCTCTGGAGATGCAGCAGGGACTTTTTCATTCTTGAGCTTGCATTCTATTGGGTAAAGATAGCCAATAAACAAATAAATATATGTCCGGTAGTTAAAAAGACAAAAAGGAATACAGCAGATGAAGGGGAGAGAGAGTAGATGGGGGTGCTGTTTAAATAAGGTGGTCAGGGAAGCCATCTCTTGGTGAAGTGACATTTAGGAAGACCCCTGAAGGAAGGGAGGAGGAAGTTGTTTGAATGTCTGCAGGAAAAGGTTGCTGGCAGAGGGAACTGCAAGTTTAAGGTCTCAGAGGCAGAGTGTATGAAGAAAGTGTTATGGCTGGGATGGAACAACTGAAGGGACAAGTAGTTGGAAATGGATGGTCCTTACAGACCATGGTGAAGATTGACTTTTACTCTGAGGGAGAATGGGAAGACATTGGAAGTTCCTGAGCAAAGGAGTGGCATAATTTGCCTTCTGCTGTAGGTGCATCTCTCTGACTGCTGTGTGGAGTGGCTTTTGGAAGGAGGGTAGTGTTGGGCTGGAAGGGTGGGAACAGGAGTTAGGAGGTGTGATATTATGGTGGTTTAGACTTGGTGGGAGGGGTGCAGATGTGAGATGCAGTGGGCCTTTGGTTAAGTGCTAGCAATTATCAGCATGTAGTTTTTAGAGCTCTTACCTTCTGAGCCTTCGTTTCCTCACCTGCAAAATATAAGGGGTTGGGCTCATTCATCATTCCCTTTTAGTTCCTAGAAACCTATTATGGTTCCTGAAAAGCTCTGTAAATTCCATCTAAACGAGTTAGAGAGTGGGTGATGCTGAATGAAAATAATCTTGGGTTGAATCTTTCGATAGGTGGTTTGGTAGGGTGAAGAATAACTCTTTGATTTGTTTTGTAAGTGGAGTTTAAGATATTTGGATTGCTTATGATGAGTTTCTTTCATTTTAGGAATGTAAAGAACAGGAATGTACTGAATCTGCCCAGAATGCTTTAACATGGAAAATTGCATTTTTTTTTTTCTGATTCTGTGTCAATGAGTCTACAGAATGGTTAATTTTGAATATGGAAAGCAGAGAGAAAAGCTGAATAAATTTTTGTTAGAACTAAAAGCTGAGAAGAGTCAAACTACATCTTACAGGGGGAAAAAAACATTGACAAATTACTGAATTGGAGAGCTTTAAATTAAAAAGATTTTTTTTTCCAGTTGTTCAGAGGTTGGGCAAACTTTGCTCTATGCCTGATTACAGGATTTGTGTCTAAAAAACATTAACCAAGATTCCGACCCTTTTATGAAATGCAACAGAGAAATTCCAACATAAACTGCATTACTACTGGAAACTCTTTAAAAGGCTAAAGATGGGATAGGGCAGTTAAATGAATGCTTAGCATTGAAAAAGAATTATAAAGAAGTTTGCTAAATGATCTTTGCAGATTAAAACAGATCACGTCCCTTTTTTTTTCCTATTTTATGTTTTGTTCAAATGTATACAAGCAGAATTTCTAATATTGGGAGGAGAATAAAGCATTGCATCAATTCAGCAACCACTTTTGGGGTATTACTGTGAGCTAGACTGTGAACCAAGGAGAGATATTTGAACATGCATGAATCTTGTCCTCGAGGAACTTACTACCCCCTCTGGGAGCTATGACAGAATACAGTGAGTGAAGTAATAAAAATTTCACACATACAGCCTGCCCACTGATGGTGGGAGATCCGCCCCCATTTGGAGATTAAAGCGGCTTCCTGGAGGAGGTGGCATACCTATTCCCATATGTACAGCAACGGTGTTCACAGCCCAACGAAAGCACGTCTTCAAAAACTGCATTGCAACTCAGTTCCTGACTTGAATTCTAAACCCACTTTTACCCCTGGGGTGGTGACCAGCTGAACGCCTGTTTCCAGAGAAACAGGGCTTTTGTCTTTTGCTCTGGTCCAGGTAGATATGTGCCCCCCCCCCACTTCCCTCATAGGCCACCTTCTTTACCTACCCTGATCCCCCACTTGGAATCTGTCTGAATGTGTAGACTCATTATCTAGAGCAGGATTTTAAACCTGGGCACTGTTGATGTTTTAGGCCGGGAAATGCTTTGTAGTGGGAGTCTGTCCTGTGCATTATAAAATGTGGAGCACTCAATGCCAGGGACATTCCATCCCTGCCCCACCCCCCACATCTGCCAACTGAAAAGGTCTTTGGACATTGCCAAATGTTCCCCCAGGGCAGGACACAAAATCACCCCCTGTTGAGAACCACTGATGTAGGAGATGTTCATGTTTTAACATTCTTATTTTTCTTATTTATGTACAGGTATACCTTGCTTTATTGTACTTTATTTTATTGTGCTTCACAGATATTGCATTTTTTACAAATGTAAGGTTTGTGGAAACCTATGTTGAGCCGACCTATTGGTGCATGTATTCATTTCATGTATTTCTGTGCCATATTTTAATTAAGGTATGTACATTGTTTTTTTATACATAATGCTATTACACATTTAATAGACTATAATGTAATGTAAACATAACTTTAAAAAGCACTGGGGAACCAAAAGATTCATGTGACTCACATTTTTGTGATTTTGTTTTATTATGGTTATCCGGAACCAAACTTGCAATATCTCTAGGGTGTGCCTGTATGTGATATTAAATTTACCCTATCTAATGTAGAGTAGAAACTTGCACATCATAAGTATCTTCTTTTTCATTTGGCAAATCATTGTTTTCTGGCATTATAGGAGCACTTTGCAAATGGTTCCATGGAGAACCCTGAGAATGAAGAACCTGTGAGGGGCCCTGTGGGTAGGGGTGCCAGCTCAGAATGTCTTTGTAATATTGAGAAATTTGTTGGAATTTTGCATTCTGCTCCGCATTATAGCCATGTCTGTTTTGCTAGAAGCATAATGGGCTCCCCATACCCTTAAATCTAGTTACATTGCAGCATCCTAAGGGTTTACCTTGTTTATCCTGTGACTTTTAGCCCCTCCACTTCCAGGACCAAAGGTCATGCTAAACTTTCAGACATAAAACTTAGACGCACACTAGTATAAGCCCAGCCCGGTTTTCAGCTCTCCATAATTGGTTTCATCAGTCCAGTCTCTGCTCATGACAAATATTTGTAGAGGTAACAAAATACACAAACTCAGCGTTCCTTTGTTTACTAGTTGGGTAGGAGAGCAAATATTCGTCAAGCTATTTTTAAAAATCTTTCAATATATGATCAGAATTCTTAGTTATTTTAGTAAGTATTGCCATGGTTAGGAAAATAATTGTGTTAGACTAAAAAAAAATTGTGTTGTGCTAAAGTAATTAGGGCACAGCCGTAAAACTTGGCAGTCAATGCCAATTCCTAACATTTCATTATTTTCCGTTTATTTATGAGGAAACTAGAACCAGCCTCCTGCTTGTGTTTTAATTACTTAGCATAGGAAGGATTGATTTCAGACAACCTCTATGCTTAAGAAAATAATAATGAGCCCATTCCCAGGGGGAGTTCACAGCTCAAAGGTTTGAGCTGCTTCTTACTCCAGAGATGTCACTACCAGCTCTTTAGCATGTCTGAGACGTCCTCCCTGGACGCACCACCTCCCCAGAGTGAATGGTGACAAAAGCTGTCACCAGCACCAGTGGGGACAGGGATTGTCTTGTGCAAGGAGGAAAGCAGAGAACACAGCTTCCAACACCGGGAACTGGCAGCATGAAGGAGGGCATTTTAAGATTCTTTCCAGTAGGGCTTGTGCACATTCTGATAGGTGAGGATGTGCTTCTGTGCCTTCCTGGCTCCAGCCTCACCTTCAGGCAATTCCAGGAGGCGGGTCTGTTTCTCAGCGCCTTTCCCAATAAGGAATACGACAAGGCTGTACGGCAGTGCCCCTGGCCTAATTACACGCTCTTTCTTATGCCTGACATTCCTGTTTTCATTTTCTGGTTTATAGTCCTCCTTTTTATTGCCTCTATGATTTGATTTGATTTTTTTTTGTCATCAAGTAGTATAAAGGGTTTCTTAAGTTTGTAGTTTTATGGAAACTTGCCCGGGTTGGCTGGGTGGAAGGAGACAGGAGTCAGATTTCGCAGATACTTGGAAATCCTGTTTAATGAGGAGGAAAAAATAGGAGGCAGGCTGCCATGCAGACATTTGATTTTGAGAGGAAACGTATTTGGTGTTCTTCTTAAAGTATGAACTGCACAGCTCAGCTTCTGCACCCACCACCACTGGGAGAGACCTGGGAATTTAAAGTTGGCACCCAAATTTGACTGCCCAAATTGGTTCACAGAAAGCACACTCATTTATGTTCATTCAACAAATATTTAATGAGACAAGCTCTGGTTTAGCTGCCATTATTACTATTCCTTAATGAAAAACAACAACAAAAATGTACTTGCACTTAAAATACTTGCCCTTCTCTTAGACAATGAGAGCTATGATTCTCCTGTTGAGACGCCCTCTTCTGCACACTGTCTTTCCCATTGATTATTGTCCGAATGGATCTAAAAACTCCCCACCAACATGGAAACATACCCCAGAAAATAAAAATGAAACATTTTGAATTCAGATGCTCATTCCCGCCCATGAATCAGGTAATTCATTTTCTGTCTAAATTCGGTTTATCTGGTACATGCTGATTTCAGGCCTGAATTAGCAAAATGATTATTTTATCCTATGGAGAAAGGTAAGTGAAGAGTTTAAGAAAATGCTTGGAAATGAGGAAGAAGTTCAAATTGGCGGTCTACATTGATACAATTCATCACATTTCATTCATTCACATCTTGGCCTTATTTGGTGCCCCTAAATTTAAGAATTCGTTGGAACTTCATAAATTCAGGAAGTCCTACAGGGCTTTGTAGGATGGCCTTTATGTGTGTAAGTGTGAACATTGGGTAGGAAAAGTTCAGTTTTTCTTAAAAGTCAATACTCCTTTTAATGACTAGGAATGAAGAATAGTAACCCAGAGGAGGAAGCAAAGTCTGTATTTGTTTTGGATCTCATTCATTTAATGCTAGGGAAAAGACCATCAAGAGGAAGAAAGGAAATGTACATATATATTTGGAGATAAGTGAGGCAAAGATTCAAGTAATACATTTCTATTCCTTGAAGCTTTCTCTGCTACTAGGTGTTTTCCTTGACATTAACCTGGAATCTTACCACACATGACTCAATTCCCAGCAAATTCTACCTACTTACACATCAATCACATGGACACTTAATGATACAAAATGGCTTGTTTCCCCAGTAATCCCAGTTTCTCTCCTTGACAGATTACTCCATTTCATTCCTGGCCCTTTGGACTCCTCCTGTCCCTTCCAGTAGATTAGTGCTTCCTCTTCCTCCTGGGCAGGTTCTTTCTCCCACCAAGGAGAGTTGGTTTCACCCAGCCTGAAAGAGACAATTTAAAATAAACACATGCCACTTACTCAGGGTCCTTATTTTGGACTCAAGAGCAGATAAGTTTCTATTTTCAGGAGGCCACCACTCATCTTTTTCTCTGTTAGTCATCTTTGGTGACTAATGGGAGAACCAGGACAGGCAGAAAAATTAGTGTCATACTATTTCTAGCCAAAGTAAAATAGCCAACAGGTCTTCTAGAGAAGTTACAACTGAAGCATCTGGCCCCAGATGATTTCACCAGATTATCCAATGCCAGGTGATATGCTATTAATAGGAATAAGAAGGAATGAGCTCAGCGAGGAGAGAGGATAGGGGGAATTTCTGAGGATGAGCAGGAGAAGAGTTTCTCTAGGTCTAGGGATGATTTTAATCTGCAATGTTTCTCCTGCTCAGTTTCCTAATAGCAACTTAAAACAGCCATAGGTTCATCCGAAAGCTCTTAGTCATTATTATATAATGCAAAAAGCAAGCATCTCCCGAGAAGCTGAGAGGACCCACATCTTTTAGTAAATTGAAATTTGGTTCATTCAGCGTGAACTTTTAAACATAGAAACATAAATTGTGCAATGTTGTTCTTTCTTAAAAGCACTCGCTGGGTTTTCATGATATTTAGAATGAAATCCTCATTCTTTTCCATGGAGCTTTCGAAGTCCTCTGGAATCCAGCCCTGCCTCTCCAGCATCACTCTGCCTTGCTCACTGGACTCCCTGGTGTTCACCCACCAGGCCAAACACATCCATTCCTCAGGGCCTTTGTGTTTGGGGGTTCCCCTGCCTGGAATTCCCTCGGCACTTTTGTGGGTTCTCATCCTTAAATTCTTAGCTCAAATGTCACCTCCTGTCAGAGGCCTTCCCTAACGTAGGCCCTAGCCAGCTGCTTTTTGCTGTAGTCTTATAATCTACACAGTATCTCCACTTTAATTGTCCTGTCTGCTACCCGGTAGGCCCTTTCCACACTAGTAGGTAAAATCCTTGAGAGCAGGAGTTTCTTTCTTCTTCACAGCTTTCACTACTGGGCACTGGGTACAAAGTAGGCTTTTGGTAAAGATGTGTTGGCTGAATGAATGAAGTGATGAATAATGCAAAGCCACAGATCTGCAAATGAAATCTATAACCTCACAGCTGAGGTTATAGGATTCAGGCTCCGGAGGCTGATCCCACTCATCTCCTCCTGTCATGCAGCCTGGGAGCAATCCCCCTTGGTCTGTAGTGAGGTATGTTAAGACTGCTGCGAGGTCTCCTTCCCGCCCTGAGAACTTGATTTGAGATGGCATGTGGGCTATATATATTCATATTAGACATTAGCCAAAGGTTTTTTTATTTTTTAAAATTTATTTTGTATTATCAAAGCAAAACAACATACAGACAGGAACATTCTTAACATACACACATTCTGTGTATGGTGTACAATCATTGGCTCACAATATCATCACATAGTGGTATATTCATCACCATGATCATTTTTTAGAACATTTGCATCACTCCAGAAAAAGGAATAAAAAGAAAAAAGAAAAAACTTACACATACCATACCCCTTACCCCTCCTTCTCATTGACCACTAATATTTCCATCTACTCAATAGATTTTAACCTTGGTCCCCCTATGTTTTTTCCTGTACCCCTTACTGCTCCCTTTCCTTGTTCACTAGTATTTCAATCTACTCAATTTATTTTAACAGTTGTTCCCCTATTATTTATTTATTTTTAATCTATAGTTTTTACTCATCTGTCAGTATCATAGATAAATGGAGAGCATCAGACACAAGGTTTTCACAATCACACAGTCACATTACAAAAGCTATAGCATTATACAATCATCTTCAAGAAACATGGCTTCTGGAACACAGCTCTTCAGTTTCAGGCACTTCCTTCTAGCCTCTCTAATTCACCTTAAACTAAAAAGGGGTATCTATAAAATGCATAAGAATAACCTCCAGGATAACCTCTCAACTCTGTTTGAAATCTCTTAGCCACTGACACTTTATTTTGTCTCATTTCTCTCTTCCCCCTTTCTGTTGTGAAGATTTTCCCAATCTCTCGTTGCTGAGTCCCAGCTCATTCTAGGATTTCTGTCCCATGTTGCCAGGGAGGTTTACACACCGGGGAGTTATGTCCCACATAGAGAGGGGGAGGGTGGTGAGTTTGCTTGCCGTGTTGGCTGAGAAAGAGAGAGAGAGGCCAGATTTGAGCAACAAAAGGGTTTCTCTGGGGGTGACTCTTAGGCCTAGTTTTAAGTAGACTTAGTATATCCTTTGCAGGGATAAGTTTCATATGAACAAACCCAAGATTGAGGGCTGGCCTATTGCTTTGGTTGTCCCCACTGCTTGTGAGAATATCAAGAATTCTTCACCTGGGGAAGTTGAATTTTCCCTTTCTCGCCATTCCCCCAAGGGGACTTTGCAAATACTTTTTTACTCACTGTTCAAATCACTCGGGGATTTATCAGGGCATCACTCTGGACAAGCCTACAAAATCTCATGCCCTATTCAAGATTCCATGTACTTACTGGCCAAAGGTTTTTAACCTGACTTGAAAATCTCAGAAAACATCCTTGCGAAATACCCATGAGCAAAGAAGACGCTGCCTTTCCAGAGTACTTGTTTCATTATATTTAACAAGTGCTTATATAGTGTTCTCTTTGCACCCGAAACATCTCTAAATAGTTGACGAATACTAGTGCAGGTTGGGTGCTCTGCAAACAGTGGTTGAGACAGAGTTTGGGGTGTGAGATGCTTATTAGGGATCAACAACTCTGAAGGGAAGGGAGAGAAACCAAGAAGAAGTCAAACTGCAATACAGGCTCAACAAAACCTCAGCCGATGTGGCAGGGGGATTGAAGCAAGTGTTGCCTGTTAGAGTGTCCTAGCATCAGGCTGAAATTGCTGGGCCTTTATAACCTCCACCTGGCTGAGTCACAAAATGTGGGCTTCCCCAGGAAGGATTTGTGCTCTGCAGCTGAGACCGACCGTGGAGAAGCTGAGAGCTGGAGGCTGTGCGCTGACCACACTCCCTGCAGCTGGACAGCAAGTCCTTCCTTGGAAGGGAACCTGGGTGGTGTGTGTCTCTGTGTCTGCTCAAATAGTAACCCAGTTAACCCTCAGAACAGCTCTGTGAGGTCAGTGCTATTATTATCCCCATTTCACCGATGAGGAAAGGAGGCATGGAGAGGTCACTTGCCAAACTAGGTTAGGTAGCAGAGCTGGGGTTTGAACCCAGTTCATCTGATTCCAGAATCAGAGCTTTCAACTACTCAGCTGTGCTGTTTTTTATTGAATAGAGAGGGTTGCAGATAGCCTAACAGTAGCCTGATGATAAAAACAACCCTATTGGCACTGCGCTATGACATTGTAGGGTGCCTTAGTTTTTTATTTAGTTCTTTATGAGGTGTGTGCATGTGTGTGTTTGCCTAATTCTGGTACATTTACTATGAACAACAACAAAAGTTGATAATTTTGGTGTGTCCACTGAATTAGAATATTAAATCCTGCATGCAAAAATCTCACATGCAGGACTGAATGCTGGGGGGCAGTAGACGGTTTGAACTGCAGGGCAAGATGGCATGTGCCGGGATTCTTATGTTGTGCTGGGAAGAAGGTCCTCTTTGGGGTTTAGGGCAAGGGAGTGAGTGGGTGGCTGAGGGCTGTAAAACTGAGGGCGAGGCTGCCAGCCCTGTGCTCTGCCAGCCGCAGGAGTTAAGTGTTCCCAGATAAAAGGGGAAAGCAGTGCAGCGCCGTGGGGGAGGAGGGTGCAGGAGGGAGAGGAAGCGTCCAGCCGGCGTGAGCAGGGTGGGAGCTCTTGTATTTGGGCAATCTTCAGAAGAGTCTGAAAGACAAAACCACACTGTGAAGAACAAGGAAAGCAGCAGAGGAGGTGAGAGACTAGGCTGCTTCCCTGGTGCTGCTAGGTTTGGACTTGACCGTAAAGGGGAGGGTAGAGGACATCCAGTGGCAGGAGAACCCTTTTCCATCACCACTTTTGGAATTTATATACACATATAACCCCTTATAGCTATCTTTAGCTCATTTTCTACGTTGTGGAATTAGACTTCTTGTTCTAAAGATCCAATTTAGGTAAAGAAAGAAATCCAAGTTTGGCAAGTTTTTTTGGATGATACGGAAGTATGGGATTATTTTCCTGGCTGATGTGTGACAACAATACAGATTCCACCCCCCCCACCCCCCCCCAGCCTCCTCAATTTACAATTCTATTTTTGTCTAGAAGAATTTATGCAACACAAGCCATTATCTGTAAGACTTTTTAACTCCAGCGGGATTAATTGGTTTTACATTCTTTATCTAGAGTTTGGAGAAAACCCCTCTCTGGGCCCATTAGAGAAATGCTGTTGTGATTCCTTGCTGCTCTTACTTGTATATGACAACATGGTCCTGGCTAGAGCTCTATCTCAGGAGTAAGTGCTCCTTGCAAAAATAGTCAGTGGGCTGACACTCAGCAAGATACATGTAAGCTACCCACAGGGGATTAAAGGATTCTGCTTAGCGTCTGAATAGAGGTCATTGTTGCTACTGAACTGATTATGTCACCTCATTGACTCTGATGTTAACAGGTTCTTTCCTTTGTGATAGAGTGTATCATGTTCTCTTATAGATGTTTTATTTATTCATGTATATGTATTCATTAATGCTTGATTTGTTCATTTGCCTATCTTCATAACACAAAAAGACATTTTAGAAACTTGCCCTCTGGCCCCAGCACAAGATTCTAAATAATTCATAAAGCAAAGCAAATATATAAGAAATATACAGCAACTACAAGCATGTAAAAATCTTGCTTACAGGAGATACTTAGATTCATTATTACACTGAATCACCTGGGAGAATGTAAAGAGAATGTAAAAATGTATCTAGAGCATATCTCTAGAGCCAAACTCTTGAAAATGAGCATGGTTTTAGAGAAAAGTGCCTGTTCTCTGGAGTAAACAGTTTGTATTTGTGGTGGTGGGGGCAAATGACTTCTTTCCAGACCCTAGGATTTCACTGAAGAATGTTTTCCTGTACCTGACAGGCCCTATCAAGGCAGAATAAGTCTCTAGGGCAGGATAGGAGGAAGGGAAGAAGGGAGAAGAGATGTCTCAGAATCCTTCATGATTCTTATTGGCCCTTCCATGATAAGCAACTGCCTTTCTGCAGTGAGTTCTCAGTTTGGGCGCAGTACAAGGGCCCCAGTGAAAATAAGCCCGAATCTAGGCAGCACTCAAAAGGTGGGGTGTTTCAGGTCTTTGAGGGTGTCTATGTTTAATCCTTGGACACTGCATTTGGAAACCAACTCTGCTTCTCTGGCAATGGTGTTTTCCAAGAGCCGGATGCACTGCCAATAGGTGAACCATCTTATAATGTTATAGGCTAACACTTACAGGAAAAATGAGAACACATTTTTGTAAAAATTCAAAGCATTTGGCCACACTGAGGTGAAATTCCTGGATCATAGGATATGCACATCTAATACTTTTATAGATCCTGCTAGTTTTCCACCCAGCATGACTGGACAAACAGTATATTTTCTATTCCCATGTTTGATGAATCTCCACTTGGCCGAACCAACCTTAGGACAAAATCATTTTCCTCTCCTAAAAAACAAAGACAAAAATAAAACCATTCAGGTCACCACAGTTCAATCTCTAAAAGATATTTGGTGGCATATAGATTTAAAATGAATTCAGTAGGTGCCCAATACAGACATTCAGCCGGTCTCCTCTGGACTGCTGACCACACATGCCCTTCAGTCTGATGTTGTTCTGGAATGAACTGCACACCTCTTTCATGATGTGACATTCAAGGCTCACAAAGACGGCAAGGTCAACGAGGGCTGGAAGGGAAAGTGAGCGTGGCTCATAAAACCAAGAGGCACTTAAGATTTAACAAGATTAACAAGTGCTGTTGAAAAGAGCTACCTGCCTGAGTCACAGAGGGGAAGAGAGATGCCAGCTCAATTCCCTTGGCTTTGCTGTCACACCACACGAGCGGAAAGCTCCTGAAAACCTTGCATGAAACTGTAATAAAGCTCTTTGGAAAGTGATCGTATCTTTAATAGTTATTTCTCTTGGACCTTTTCAGGAGGAATGAGTCGTTCTTTTTCACTGGCCCAGTTATTGCAGTTAACAATTCTTTTGTCTGCCTTGTTGGGAAGGTTATGTCTGAAGCTTGTCCAGGTTCATAAATCCAAGTCGTTTAATAACGTAGTAAACTCACACTGGACTTTTTGCAACAATTTCCACTAAAAGAACTATAGCGAATTCAGCGACAGCGCGCCGTAAAAGACAACCCTTCCCTTTTCAGGCTAGATGTAAATGCATGAATGAGTGGAATTCACTATACTGTAGACAAAACTCATCATTCAAATGTCTGCCAATATTTTGGCCTCCAGGCAAAAGCAGTTTTTTTTCCCAGATCAGTATTTTTAGCTTTTATGACAGTACAGTTTTTAGAACATACTGCACTTTATATTTTACCCACTAAAATTTTAATGTTAAATAATTAGAAGGTCTCTGGAATGTTGGGTGATCCCTGTGTCTGAACTTTGCTAAATGCTCTGTATAGAAAGAACTCCCAAAGATATGCTAAGCACACATATACTTTGGAATACAGGTAGGCAAATAGAGCACAGACATTAATTTGGGAACCATACCCACACGAAAGACACAAGTTCTCTGCCTGCCTGTGCAGGGTGCTTGGTGTTCCTATTCTGTGGCCAATGCTTCCAGCTGACTACCTGATAGTCCTTCTCTCCTTCTTCCTTACAAAAAAATGCCATTTGGACTTGAGTAGCAATTTGTCAGCAAAAAAGCTCTGTTCCCAGACTTCCTTCTTATTTGGGGTAGTGAAGTAAGGTAGTTCTGGCCAATGAGATTTAAGTGGAAGCCTACTTGATGGGGCTTTCAGAAAAGCCGCTGTTTTCCCCATGCAATGCTGGCCTGTGCCTTTTGCAGTGTCTTCTTCCTGCTTCTTTCACACTGGAGCCTGGGCATGATGAGGGCAGAAGCCCCCTGCTAAGGACAGCAAAGCAGGAAGGCAGGAGGAGCTGGTCCTGGAGGGCTGCTACGCCAGCCCTGGAACGCTCGCCCCCAGGCCTCTTATGGTGACACGTAAGCCTCTGACTTGTTTTGGCCACTGTAGTCCTGTTTCTGTTCCATGCAGCCAAAATCCCGACTACTACACATTGCCTAACTTCCTCAGTGTAGGGCGCTTACCGAAGGAGCCCTGGTTCTAAACAAGAGTGGCTCAGTTGTCCAAGCTGGGGATTGAGAAAGGCTTTTCTTTTTTGTTTGACCAAAAGAAAGACAACTCTGAAATCTCGTTCTTAGTATTTGAGTTGCTTTCAGTGATTGCTGCGACCCAATGGAAAGAAGGTATTTTTCTGATAGTCTCAACTTTGCAATGATTTCGTGGTAGAAGGTAACTTTATGGAGTCCTTCTGTATACTCCTGGGCCCATTATGTCATGTGTGCCTCCTCCCCACCATCTAATCTTGTGACTTTCTTTAGTAAAAAAATAACAGCAGGAACGAAAATGAGATTTCTCTCATGCATCACCAAATCATCAAACTTTCCTTAGTGTGTGTGCTGAATTGCACATGGATGTATGTGTGTGTGTGTGTGTGTATGTAATTGATACTACCCTTTAGTGTAGGAGAACTTTTTTTTAGTTGAGACACTAGTCTAGATCGTGTGAACATACATTTTAGGTTGGCAAATAGAAACAGACCTATGGATTGAGTGGCCAAGAATCTAGAGTGGCGACTTCTGCTTGTCAGTCACAATAAAGTCCAGAGAGAGATAAAGAAGTGCTGGAAGAACAGTGAATAGTTCAGTATGAGTGGAGTGTTTGGGACCAGTGGGTGATGAGGCTGGAAGGGCAGATTAAAATCCAAATATAATGTGAATTGCTGAGTGTATGTGTTGGGAATGTTTGTGTTTCTTGTAATTTATTTTAATTAATAAAAAATTAAAAAAAAATCCAAATATAAGGCATTTGGGGGGCAGAGTCAGGAAATTGAAATTTATCCCATAAGCCAGCCTCGCCCAGACACTTCCTTACAACCCTAGAGCAATCAGGTACTTCATAAAGAAGGGTTCAATGTTCAGATAAATTTCAAAACTACACATGCTACATCCCTTTCTCTTGAAAATTCACACTGTATGATACACATTAAGGCCTTAAGAAATTCTGCATTGAAGTAATTGCTTAAACTTCATACAGTCCCACCCCCCCATCCCTATATAATACCTGCTAACATTGGGTGGACCTAATGATTATTGGAATACTTTGGAAGGTGCTTCAGGGGTGGTGGGGGCACTACTGGAAGTTTTGAAAAGAATAATGTAAGCAGAAGCTGTAGAAAGATGGGTCTGAAATCAGGGTACAGCTGGATTAGAGTTTGGGGAAGGGCATGCATGCTGGAATTAAAAACTAGAGGCATGGAACCAATTGAGTCAAGGGCTTTGCAACCTGGCTACGTATCAGAATGGCCTGGGGAGTACAAAAATTTCCCAGGCTCCATTCCACACCCGGGGTTTCTAATTCAATAGGTATGGGTTGGGCCAGGAAGTGTGTGTGTGTGTGTGTGCCTACGCGCGTGCGTGTGCGATTTTGATGCAAAAAGTTAGTGTTGGGAATTTATGAGCGTGCGCTCCCTTGGGAGGATTAAGACTGTCTAGCTTTGAGTTAATGAGCCTGAACTTGGATAGAAGCAGTGGGAAGGGGCAAGATGGGACGGAGGCAGCAGACGGAATGAGGCCAGACTCCACCTGCCTGGGCAAGTGACTGAATGTGGGGGTGTTCCAGACAGGGAGGGGTTCCAAGAGTCTGGGTTCCTGGGGAGAATGATGGCGTCGCTAATGGAAATTAAAAATTAGGAGACAAAACAGCATCCTGAGGGAAAAAGGTGCTTTGATCTTGGGCGTGTTTAGCTTGAGGGGACAACATGAAGGCAGACCAGGAAGTTGGAAATGCAGGTCTCAAGTAAGAGAACAAAGGGTCTTGTCCATGTGCCTATGTCATTTTACACAGATACAGTATTGCTGCAATTCTGAAATGTGCATACAGTATTTTTTTAAAACTTTTTATTTCAAAATAACTTCAAATTTACAGGACAGTTGTGAATGTAATACAACCTCTATACAGAGAACTCCAACCTACCCCACCTCCTGATACCTATTTCCACCATTTCAACATTCTGCCACATTTGCCAATCATTCTATCTATCTATACATAACTATCGATCTATCTGTCTGTCTATCTATCTAATCTACCTATCATCTATTCACTGAACATTTGAGAGTAGGTTGCTTACATCATGCCCCTTGAATATATTATACTTCCATGTACGTTTCCCAAGAACAAGGATATGCCCTTATGCAACGACCTTACGTGCATTTATCAAGTTCAAGAAATTTAAATTTAAATTAAATTGAAATTTGTATTCCAATTTTGCATATGCCCCAATAATGACCTTCACAGCCTTTTTTTCCCCATTATTAGATCTTGTTTAGGATCATACATTATACTTAATTGTCATTGTCTCTTTAGTTGCTCTTTCTTTTCTTTTTTTAAATTTTTATGTATGTATGTGTGTGTGTGTGTGTGTATGCTGTATGGCGGGGTCACATTTCAATATTTTTCCATGTGGGTATCCTGTAATTGCAGCACCATTTGTTGAATTTTTGTTTGTTTGGTTGGTTTTTCTGTATGTTTTTTGGGAAGTGCATGGATTGGGAATTGAACCCGGGTCTCCAGCATGACAGGCAAGAATTCTACCACTGAATTACCCTTGCTCCCCACCCCCTTTTTCCCTTTTCTTTAATTGTAGAAATGTAATACAATGTGAACTTTCCTATCTTATACACAATGTAAGCTTTCCTATCTTAACCACTTCCACTACCATTCAGTGACTTAATCACGCTCAGTGTTGTGGTACTGTCACCAAACACCCATTACTAGAACTTTACCATCACCCCAAACAGAAGTCCTATGCATATTATGCATTAATTCCCTGCCTCCCTACCTCCCGGGGAAACCTGTACTCTATTTTCTACCTCTATACCTTTGCCTGTATTTCCTTTGTGGTTACCATGGGGCTTACATTTAATGTCCTAAGTCTATAACAATCTAATCTGGTTTGATACCAACTTAACCAACAGCAAACACAAACTAAGTTCCTCTATCTCCCCACTTTATAAAGTTTTTGTCACAACTTGCATATTTATGCATTATAAGTCCAAAACCATTGGTGTTTCTTTTTTTTTTTTTTTTTTTGGCACAGGCAGGCTCTGGGTAAAACCATTGTCTTATCATTTCATTTTATGCATTTACCTTTTAGACCCGGTAGGAAGTAAAAAGTGGTTACAAACCAAAAATGCAATAGAACTGGCATTTCTATTTATCCATGTAGGTCTTTATTTTTTCATGTGCCTTCAATCTATTATCTAGTATCCTTTCCTTTCCACTAGCAGAGCTCCCTTTAGCATTTTTTTTGTAGCATTGGTCTAGTGGTGACGGCCTCCTTCAGCTTTTGTTTATCTGGGAATGTCTTAATCTCTCCCCCTGTCTTTTTAAAAGACAGTTTTGCCAGATGTAGTATTGTATGTTGGTAACTTTTTGCTTTCAACATTTTAAATATATCATCCCACTGCCTTCCAGCCTTCATGGTTTCTGATGAGAAATTGGTACTTAATTTTATTGAGGCCCCTTTGTATATGACTTCTCTCTTGTTGCTTCTCTCTTGTGACTTTCAGAATTCTCTATCATTGGCATTTGACAGTTTGATTAAGTTTGCCATGGGATGGGCCTATTTGGGTTTACCCTATTTAGTGTCTTAGATGTGTATATTCGTGTCTTTCCTTAAATTTGAGAAGTTTTTAATCATTCTTCAAATATTGTCTCTGCCTGTTTCCCTCTTTCTTCTCCTTCTGGGTCCCCCACATGTGTAAATTGGTACGATTGATGGTGTCCCACAGGCTCCCTAGGCTTTGTTCACTTTTCTTCATGCTTTCCATTTTCTGCTCCTCAGACTGTATGGTTTCAATTGTCTTATCTTGAAGTTCTTTGATTCTTTCTTCTGCCAGCTCCAATCTGCTGTTGAACCCCTCCAGGGAATTTAAACATTTTTCTTACTATGGTCTTCATCTCTATTTATTCGTTTTTTGTAATTTTTATCGCTTTATTGATATTTCTTTGTGTTAATGTATATTTTCCTTTAGTTCTTTGAACCACAGAGAATTTAGGACCATTTAAAGTATTTTTTGGTATGTCTCAGATCTGGTCTTCCTCATTGATGGTTCCTAATGCATTAATCTTTTTCTTTGCATGGACCATTACTTCCTGTTCCTTTGTAGGTTTTGTAATCTTTTGTTGAAACCTGGACCTTTTGAAATTTTAATATATTATTGCTGAAATTTAGACTCTGAGCATCTGTTCCTTAAACATGTATCCAACTAAAGTTAAACAGAGATGTCCTTCAATGCCAGGAGCTAGCAAAAAAGAAACCACCTTTCCTGCTCTGCAGATTTGCCTGTGTGAATGCTCTCCTTCAGAGCTCAGCCATACAATGAGTATGGAGAATAGCTCAAGGTGAAAGCATAAGGTCCTCCTTCGTCCTTTTTTGTGTATGTGTCTTGTCCTACGTATGCATGTGTGGCCCTAGGAATTCCCCTTTCACACAAATCTGGAAGCCCCTAAGAAACTGTGTTTCCTCACAGTCCCAGGTGTTGCGCTGTGTGTCTCACAGCCAGCAAAGTTTTTCCCCAGGCAATGGCAATTTGACTGTTCTCCTAGAGTCTTTGTAAGAGTGCTCTGTGAACTGCCTCTACAAGCAGGGCAAGTTCTGGGATGGCGAGACCATGATGAGTGTCCTTGTTATGTCTTTTAGGCTGTTCCCAAATAGATTGGCATAGATGTTCATGCTCCCAGTACATGCATGGGGCTTGTGCTGTTCTCTCTAAAACCAGGACCAGGGACCCACACTGAGCGTGGTCCGGCTCTGTGCCTATCTAGGGAGGGGCTGGGGGAGGGTCCAGCAAGGGCACCAGGAAAGCCTACCATTTTTTTTTTTTTAACATGTGCAGCACTGGGAATCGAACCCAGGTCTCTGGCATGGCAGGTGAGAATTCTGCCACTGAGCCACCATCACACCACCCAAGAACCTACATTTTTAAGTTGTCTTTTTCTTTATTTGATGCATGCCTTTTTTTTTTTTTGGCTTTTAAAATGGAAATTTAATAGGTTGCTAGTTTATAGTTCTAAGGCCGAGAAAATGTCCCAATTAAACAAGTCAATAGAAATGTCCAATCACAGGCATCCAGGGAAAGATACCTTGATTCGAGAAGGCTGACGAAGTTCAGGGTTTCTCTCTCAAGTTGAGAAGGCACATGGTGAACACAGTCAGGGCTTCTCTCTCTTAGCTGGAAGAGCACATGGCAAACACAGCATCATCTGCTAGCTTTCTCTCCTGGCTTCCTGTTTCATGAAGCTCCCCGGGTGGGAGGTGTTTTCTTTCTTCATCTCCAAAGATCGCTGGCTGGTGGACTCTGCTTCGTGGTGCTACAGCATTCTCTGCTCTCTCCGAATCTCTTGTTCTGCAAAATGTTTCCTCTATAGGACTTCAGAAACTAATCAAGACCCACCTAAATGGGTGGAGACACGTCTCTCTTAATCCAATTTTAACAACCACTCTTGATTAGATTATATCTCCAGGGAGATGATGTGATTACAGATTCAAACATACTGTACTGAATAGGGATTATTCTGCCATTACAAAATGGATGCATGCCTTTTTGCTGCAATCCTTTATCTGTTTTTAGGAGCTCTGTGAAAGATATTTTTGCCAGTTTTTGCTGGTTGTCTAAAGCTTCTGTGGGGAAATGGAGCCCTGGAGTGTCTCACTCCACTTGATCAGGGCAGGGCTGAAGTATGCTTTTTAATTTAGCATTATATCGTAAGCATTTCCTTTCAATGTTATTTAATTTTCTTAATTATCACTTGACTTACTCAACCATTACCCAATCTGTAGACATATAAATTGTTTCCAAAATTACTTGTTGCTTTATTTTAAATGATGATCTAATTAACTTTAACATTGATATAGCCACGTAATTTTTATAAATTATTTCCTGTTAGATGAATTATCATCAGCAGAATCATTGGTTCAAAGGATATGAATAGCAAATGATTTTCATAATATATTGCTGTTTTGATTTGCTAATGCTGCCAGAATGCAATTACCAGAAATGGGTTGGATTTTACAATGGATACCTATTAGCTAACAAATTTACAGTTCTGAGACTGTGAAAATGTCCTAATTAAGGCATCAGCAGGACAATACCTTCTCTGAAGAAAGGACACTGGCATCTGGGGTTCCTCTGTCAGATAGCTGGCTAGGCACATGGCCAGCTTCTGCTCGTCCTTTGCTCTTGGGTTTCATTGTTTTCAGTTTCTGTTTCCAGTGGCCTCTTCTCTGAGCTTCTGTGGGTTCTCTCTTAGCTTCTCCAGGGCTTTTCTCTCTAAGCTCTCTTGGCTTTTTTCTGTCTATTATCCTCTCAGAAAGGACTCCAGTAAGGGGATTAAGACCCACCTTGAATGGGCTGGGTCACACCTCAATTGAAATAACCTAACCAAAGGTCTCACCTGTAATTTCTGTACCCACAGGAATGGAGTAAAGGAACGTGGCCTTTTCTGGGGTGTGTAACAGCTTCAAACTACCACAATTGCCAAATGACTTTCCAAAAGTTATAACCCTTAACACAGTTCCCAAGGATTACACCTGTTAAAGTATGAGCATGGTAGTCTCACCATATCTTCACCCAAACTAATAATTTCATTATCTGTTATATTTTGCTGGTATACTGGGAAACAATTGGCAAAAACCAAAATTCACTGTTGTTTACCTTGTGTTTCTTGATAGCAATTCAGGCTAAATATTGAATATTTTTCCATATGCTTGTTTGATTCGTTCCATTAAGCTTATTGATGACACGTTTGCAGCATTTTAAAAATGAAGGGTTTATGGGTGTCTCCCCTGGAATGTTGAAAGAGAATGGAAGAATTGGGTAGGGTATTCTTGGTCTTGGCAGAAAGAGGTAAGGAGAGGTTGAGGAGAGTTTAATAAAAGGGGGCATTTACAATGGTGGGTGAATGTTAAGGAAAACTAACGTGGCATGGTAGAGTAACCCCGGGCTGGCCACAATGGTACCACTTCTGGACCTGAAGAGGTGAGGGCATGGGGGGCACAGGTAGTGGGACTCAGAGAGAGAGAGTTGTAGGAAAGGGCTGCCTGACAGGAGCTTTGTCCTTTGAAAGGGATACACAGACAACCCAGGGACACCCAGTAGGAATGGAATGAGGAAATGAATATTGATTTCTGCCCACCCCCTGGTGTGTCTCCCATTGGCTGAGCCCAAGTGCCTGAGAGCATTAGATGCAATCCCTAAAGGACAGTCTCCTGAAGCACTAAGCAGGATGAGAAAAAAGAGATGAGTGGTTCTGGAAGGACAAATGGAGAATATTCTGCACTGATATTCTGGCACTAAGATATTTTAGAGTGGCTAGTAATATAAGACTTCACAAATAGATACAAGATTATGGATCTGAGTTCATTTAATTAAATGAGGTCCACCAACTTTTGAATGTTACTGAAAGTGATTTAATTTACATAATTTAGCCCTCAAATAGAAACAAAACAGAATGTTAATGCCATTTTACCCAGTTTAGAAATCTGGATAGGAGAATGTATTCCTTGCAAGAAGGAAATTTTATTATATTAGAATCTCAGAGCAAGTAAGAAAGAAGCATTCCAAATCTCAGAAGTAAGTAATAAAGCAAAGGATCAGCAAACCTAAACTGTCCAAGAATGTTAAGAAGGAAAGGAAATGGATTATAGTGGGTCTACCTTAGACTTTCAGATTCAGTAGCTTGGATGGGTCTTGGAAATCTGTGTTTTTAACAGTGGGTACAAATGAAGAGAAGTATTTGACTGATTGATGTGGTTAGTCCAATTTGCTGTATCTATCCCCTTGAGAAGAATTAGTGATGCTAATCTGTTACTCAGTTCAATCTGGGTTTTGGATGGGCTCTATATTCTCAAAGATTTCAACAGAAATGCACATGGGGAATTGCAGCTTCCATTAGGGGTGTGTGTGCGTGTGTGTGTACGTGTGTGTGTGTGTACAATGCTATTATCATTGTTATGTTTAAATCTATGTCCATTACCCTATCTTGGGATCATCTACTTTATAAAAGTATGTAGGCTATTTATAGAAGAAAAAGTCAGACAAAATAATTTGCTTTGTCTTGGCACAAAGGTTTGGTGGAATATGATGTCTTTCTCCAACCACCATTATAATTTCCATTTTATGCACACATGCACACATCATCCCAAATAAATATACGCTCTAAATTAATCAATGAGCTTCTTATGCAAATGCAACTTCAAGCCCTCTGAACTAATCTTAATTTGAATCCAACTGACCCTTCCTTCTGGAGCCAGGACTTCTGCCTTTGTAGACTCAAAGAGAAAAAATGTGGAAGTACTTGAGTTGAAGGCTCAAACCCTATAGGGAAAAGGAGAAAATTGCATACTATATAACCCTTGAAGAATTACAGAGCTGCTCTTGTAATTTTTTATCTGAACCTAGACACTTCTGGACAAAGATCAGATCCCTGCAAAAGTAAAGTGTTTACTGAGCATTTATTATGTAGAAGGCATGGAATTTTTACAAACCCATTTACTTAGCCGGATCCACAATTTATAGACGAGTTCATTGAAGGGCAGAGATGTTTAGGTTCTAGTCTGTGCCAGGCACTTTGAAGTTCAGTCATAATCTGATTTATTCCCCACAGCTAGTCTTGATCAAGGTTTTCTGCCTCCTGGTCCCTCAGGTCTTTGGCCATTAGTAAGATGATGTAATGGGGGTGCTGTAGGTTGGACCTTGAAATTAGGACAATGAATTTCTGAAGAGCCCTACATTAAAATGTGTAATGGAAGGAGATCTTGAAATATTAATCTTTGTGCTTTTCTTTCTTTCTCCTATATTTGGGGTCCTTCTCCTAGTGGATTGTTATAGCAAGAAATATAAAGAGCAAAAATAATTTAATACTGAGGTTTACATTTTAACTTCCAAACTAGGCTCTTGCAAACAGAAAGACAAGGCTCCGAGGGTCCTCGGGCACAGAATTTAGGCCACAGCAAGAATGGAATTAGGGAGGGGAAGTCATCCCTTACCAGGACCCCTGTACCCCAGGGAGGGTACTCAGGGGGTACCATGCCCCCAGGGTTGTCTCGCATCCTTTATCTGAACTCATCACTGGCGTGCCAGGCAGAGGCTGTGCCTGGGCAGCTCTCCTGGCATCAGTCATAGACAAGACACCTTCCTGTGCCCAGAAAGTCCATCTGCACCACAGTTGCCAGCCTTCCCAACCCCCAGCAACAGACCAGGACACTAGTAAACCCCACCACCGCTGAGGGTCCTTGGTCCCTAGAGGGGAGTGGGTGGTGTGGAAGGGGAGACCTAGCAGAGGACCTGGCTTGGGGCTGGGCCATGGGGAAACCTTCCTGGGCCCAGATGCAGAAGGTTCGTCCTGGTGCCTAGAGCTGCATCTCTTCCAGATTGTGATTAACCTGACTGCAAAGCAGCCTGAGCCCCCAGGGGAGGAGGGCGACTGGTTTTCTTTCTCTCTCACTGGGCCCCAGGAATCCAAAGCTCTCTCTGTTGAGTGGGCACAGGACGTGCCTGTCTACCCAAGTTCGGGGTAGAGCTGTGAGCTGAGGACAGCTGTGGCCCGAAAGGGCTGGCTATGAGACAGGAAGTAAACAGCATGGCTCCGGGGCAGCAGCCATCCACAGCTGACCCATAGCTTTGCAGGACATTTATGCCCAAGAAACCCTTGGGTGGAGGATCCAGCAAAAGATCCGCCTCCTGAGGTACGTAGTTCCGAGGTTAAGACTGTGTCTTTTGGGCTCCAAAGGGAAGGGTGACTTCTGTGTGTGGGGAAGTGAGGGACATCTGCATGACTAGAGAAGCTTGGCTGGTCCTATATTTTCTCATCTTTCTCTCCAGCTACTACAGTGACTCCATCCTTGGTTTTTTTCGGTCTGGGTTTTGGTGCTCAAAGAAAAACATGAGTGATGAGGTTGCATATGTCAGAGCAAATGGAAGCCCATGGTTTCATGTGGGTAATAAGTGTAAGCAGCATTTCCCCCCTCAAACCCCACCCCCCTTTTTTGTTTACCCAAGTCAAAGCAACAGTTGCACAGGCAAGGAATGGGGTGGAGAAGGGAGGATTAGTTTTGAAGTCTCAACCAACCTGGGTTTTCTTAAAATTCTAGAAGAAGCACCAGAAGGCCCTCCCTAGCAGTGGGCCACTGTGATCAGAGGGAACAGCTCCAGCCTTGGAACGAGAACACGCACTCTTTTTTTAAAGCCAAGCTCCAATTTTGGCTATAAAATGGAGGTAGTGGATTAAATGATTGCAAAACATAATTTTAGGATTTGTAATTTTCCTTAACTTATAAGTGTTTAAATCAAAACTTCCCTAACAACGGGTTTCTCTTCCTGAAGATTAAATCGCTATATACATGTGTGTCATGTGTTTGTGTTGTATATGTAGTGTGTATTTGTGTGTAGCCTGTGTGTGTGTGGTGTGGAAAGGGGACAGTTGTGTGTGTGTGTCATACACTATTGACTATTGCTGTGCTCAGCCACACACCCCCTCCCCCCCCATTGCCCCATTTGTGTGGATTTCTGGATCCTTCAGAAATCCTCTTTCATACCCCATGAGATAAGAACACATGTGAGAAGGCTTTCTTATTCCAATGCCTCGTGAGATGGGGCCAGACAGCTGGAATTACATGCTTTTTTAGAGAAACAGGGATGTGGTATGGCAATGGGATTTGTATTTGGAAAACAGTATCCTTATCACAGGACCTGAGGAGAGGGCAAGAGAGGATGGGGGCTGGGCTGTCTCCTGCAGGTAGCTGAGGGTGTGTGTGTGTGTGTGTGTGTGTGTGTGTGTGTGTGGCTAGGGGTATCTTTCATGAATATCTCTGTCTTTGCATTCCTCCATTTGCATGTGCACTTAACATTTCAGATTCTAATTTTAGTCGCTGTCTTTCCTCTAGTTCTTTTCCTCCAGTTTTATTGCTCTTCATTCATCTTCCCAGCCCCCTTGCCTTCTCTTTTGCCTCAGCAGGGAATGAAACTCCTTCTGGACGGTGGCTCAGGGTTCTTAATCCTCTCTGTGTAGGAGGCTCCTGGATTAAGGCAGGGGGGATTAGAATGCTACTCAATTGTTAGAATGCTGGTCTTGGAGTCTTGCGTGATCCTCCCATCTGCCTCTGGTGATGGGCAGAGTTTTCTCTTGATTGTAGAGAAGTCCTGAGCTGCCAGGAGTCCAGCTTGCACTTCTACACCTGCTCCAGTTATGTCATGCTGTGTAACACCCCAAACTAAGTGACTTAAAACAACAGTCATGTATTTTCTCATGAATCTGCATTTTCAGCATGGTTCAAATATAGCAGCTCATCTTTGCTCCACACTGCAATTGCTGGGTGACTCAAATGCTGGGGGTGGCTTGAAGGTAAGGGGTGACTCAAAAGCTGGGGGCTGGAGTTGTCTGAAATTTGAGGATCCTGTCTATTGGCTGGGACCTTAGCTGGGACTGGCGGCTGGGACACCTCCACGTGGCTGCTTTGTGTGGCTGTTTGACTCTCTCGCAGCCTGCTGGCTGGGTTCCAAGAGTGTGTCTCAAGAGACAAAGTGGTAGTAGATGGCATTTTTATGACTCAGCTTTGGAAGCCATTTCACGTCACTCCTGCTGTTCTCTATTGGTTGAGGCAGTCACAAAGTTCTTCCAAGTCTAAGAGGAAGTGACAGACCCCAACACTCAATGGGAGGAGGGTTTAATGTCACATTGTGTAGTGTGTGTGTGTGTATGTGTAGTGTCCTATGCACTATATTGTAGTAATGTAGTATATATGTTGTGAACATGTGGCAACCACATTTGGAAAATAACAATCTGCCATGTCTCTTTCAATCATACATCATCCTTTCTTTGTCTCTTACAATCCTGGTGGTTGACATTTATAGACAGAGATGGGATTTGTAGTAAGGATTGTATTATCACATGAGGGCTTAAGCTTACATTTTTTGCTTGATATATATGGTAGGCAGAATAGACCCAAGGTGGGCCAAGATTTCTGCTCCCCTGTGTGCACGCCCTGTATAATCTCTTCTGTTGCGCGTCGATGAACTGTGAATATGATGGGATTTTACTTGCATCATTTAGTTATGTTATATGTCAAAGGTGAGGGGGCTTGGCAGATAGAATTAAAGTCCCGAGTTAGTTGACTTTGGGTTAAACAAAAGGGAGATTATTTTGGATGGCTCTAATGCAAGCAGGTCAGTCCCTTAAAGGAGGGCTCTAGGCTTTCTTGGAAGAGAGAGATTCCCCTGCAGGCTTTGAAGGAACAAGTTGCCAAGTTGCTGTGTGGTTAGCCTTTGAGGGTGGCCTCTAAGAACTGAGAGCAAGAAAAAGGGATCTTATTTCCCTAACTGCAAGGAACTGACTTCTGCCAACAACCTGAATGAATGAGCCAGCGCTCCAGATGAGAAGACAGGCTGGCCGACGTCTTGATTTCAGTTTTGTGAGGCCCTGAGCAGAGAACCCCGTTACTCTGTGCCTGGAGTCTGGACCCACAGAAACTGGGAGGTATTGAATATGTGTTATCTTAAGCCACCGAGTTTGTGGTAACGTGTTATGCAGCAATAGAAAACAAACACGAGTCTTGACCATGCGCTCCTCTGGCTGGAAGCTTTATGGTGAATAATTAGAGAAATTCAGGCCAGATCCAGTAGCCAGCGTGTGTACACACGTCAAGATCCAGCTCAAATGTCACTTTTGCTACCGTTTTCTTTGTGGATTCCCTCCAGCCAGGAGTAATCTCTTGCATCTGAAATCCTATAGCTGTGTTTGTACCTCTTTTGTGGTACTTCTCATATTCTACTTTTATCTATCAGTGTACATGCCTTGCCTTCCTGGCTGGGTTGTTAGATTCTTCTGAATGGAAACCTCTATCATTGTGGCCTCCAAAATGCTTGACATAATTCTTTGCATAAGTTTATTGATAATTTATGAAGTCATTTCCTCAATGATAGAACGTCAACTTTTATTTGTTGGGGTAGTTTGAGACCACATTTTGATATGAGGAAAACCAAGAGATTCAGCTTTCATTATTGTTTTAGGCATGTTCAGTGTAAAATTTCAAAACTAGCTGAGCCTTCTGTTCCTCATTTTCAGTTGGTGAGAATGTTTCTGTCATTTGAGATTCTGAAATGAAACCTATGACTGTTCATCCAATGGGTTTTGGTTCCCAAGCTCTCAAACTTTCTGCCAAGACAAAAATTGCAAATCTAATTTTAAATTAGATCTTAAAAATGTAGACAAGAATTTTCTAAACTGCTGGGACGAGCTACTAGCTAGTAGCTATTACCTCTGGAATCAAAGCCACTGTGGTTGGAGAGGTAGGGACAAAATTTCTTCTTGGAGCACTAAATAAAAGCTTATTTAAGGAAGCCAATAGTCTTTCGCTCCTTCTTCAAATTTAGTTTTAGGATACTGAACACAGAGGTGACAGATCAAAGAATACAAAATAGTCATGATTCTAGAACAAGAAGTCTTTTACAGCAAAAAAACCCCAGCAACGTCCAACACCCAAGGACTGGTTGGCTTGGGCCCCTGGAGGTCCCTCGGAGGCCCTGGGCAGCCCTGGCTTGGGGAATCCCACGTAGAGTTGTATCTGAGGAGCTGCACATCCTAGGGAACTGTTTTTTGGCAAGCTTGATTATTAACAACAAAAACATTGCCATTAATATTTGTCCTTGCACCTTTTATAAAAATAGGATTGTAATGCCGCAAGCGATTATTTTTGGGCCAACCTATTAGTCAGGACCCGGCTTACATGTTCAGAGAAGTGCCAGCTGATTACTCTGGACTCAAGAACACCTTCCCAGGACTTCCTAATCTGGACATTATAAAAATGGTGAGTAGAGAAACAATGCATTTTACAGCTCTGAAGAATTTACAATTTCATATACATGATCTCACTATACCTGGGCTATTAGAGGCAGGAGAATCTTGTTCAAGGGTCTCCAAAGGCCCAAACTAACCAGTCCTCGGATGCATCAAAATAATCTGGGTTGTTTGAAATTTAGATCTCTGGGTCCCACCCCCAGAGTTGTGATTCCTTAGAGCTGGACCTAAAAATTTGCCTTTTTGGACAACATCTCCAAGTGAATCTAAGGCAATGTTGGATGGGCCTGGCCACCTCCTCACACCTCAAATCCTACATCCCTTCCCTTTTCTTAGGCTCTGCCAATCCAGTGGTGGGAGTGAGGATACCAGCTCCTTTCTTGGCCCCTTACTGTCCCACCTAACTCCAAATATATACACACACACATCGTGCAATCTTTTCCCTTAACCTATTTAGCTTGCAAGCTATTTATAAGGATAAATCCCTGAGCTCACAAATTGTCTACACACCAGATATACCACAAATACCAGCCAGGGAATATAGGAACAGAATTCCTGATAGGTTTCCTAAAAGCTTAGTGGTCATCCATGTGAAATTTTAAATCTGCACTTTGTCACATTCAGTATCATTAATGACCATGGGGATATGCACAAGGCAAACTAGAGTGATTAATTTCTGACTCAGGCCTTTAATGCCATCTTAATGCTAACTAATAGTGATCTGATCTGCTGGCTGCAGATGTCTGGGGATTCCTGAGATTCAGCAACCAGAGGAGGGCACACACTCTTAGTTTCCAAACAAAGTGGATGGCATTTGAGGTCTTAAATGTGGGAGTTGGAAGGTTTTTCCATATACCAGCTTCTGGCTTTGTACATTTTTTTTTTTTTTTTGGCTTCATACATTATAAACCTAGTTTTTTTTTTTTTTCTCCATTACCCAAATGGCTTCAGTGCTGGGTGCCGCAGGTCACATCATAACATCTCTTCATGTCAGGGCGTTAGGTGAGTTCGCAGACGGGGCTGTAGAAGCCATTTCTGCAGTGGGATAGCTAGTAAAGACTGAACTGGGCAAGGAAATGACAGCAAACATTCCCCTAACCCACACCAAGTATATCTCAACTCCTTAGCCGGACTCCCAGCATGCCCATGGCCACGCCAGTGCTGTCCAACCTGCAGTGAAGTTCAATAGAGTGGAGAGGTAGAGTGGAAAAGAGGCAGTGATCTTAACCTATTGTTTGTGCATGTGCAAATTTTACAAAAATATGTGGTCATGTGATCCTGTGGCTAGAGCCTTCCCAGAGTCATGCGGGAGCCCGCAAGGAGAGGCCCTGACTCTTCAGCTCATTTGACTTTGAGGTAGATCCGCCTCTGCCCTGGTGCTGGACAGAGACCAGCGTGACTTGAGGGGACCTCAGGGCTGAGATGTTTCCCCTGAGGGGTCTAGAAGGGTTGGGCAGACACTTAGGGTGCAGTGCTGTGACCTTGGCAATGGTGCAGGTTGCAGGCTAGGGGGTTAGGGGATTAGCGTATATTCCTTCCTTCTCCTCCTCTATCCCCCCGCCCCCACCCCGTGCTGGGAATCATGAAGGTTAGAGTCACACCTGTCCAGGTGGCTGAGCTGATATTCCCATCATTCCTCCATGCCCACCCCTCCCCCTCCATCCCCTCCCCACTCTACCAACCCTCTATGAAAAAGTGAGGCTAACCCTTCAGAGGAAGAGAGAGAACATGTTGGATAGATAAGGACTGAGAAACCGTAACCGTTACTTGGGGCCCACACAAGGATATGGCTGACACAACGAGGATGTGCTAGGAGCAGAGCAGGCAGGAGGCTCCAGCAGAGACTTGGGAGCCCTGATGAGGGAGAGGGGTTAGGCGGTGAAGGTGCCTGTCTGGGTTACTGGCTTTAAGAGGAAGCAGATAACTGGAGGCCTTCCAGAATCTCCAGATATGTGACTACCCAAGAAAGTAGATTATACCCAATACGACTGTGAATTCCATGACCATGGAGAACAATAAAGCCCCCTTCTGATGAGGTTCTGCGCAGTTGGCTGGGTTCATGGATTAACAAAGAGACACTTGGGAGCACTAAGCTTCCGGAGGGAAATGTTCCCAGAGGGCGCCCACCCGCATGGCGGGCATTCTGGGTCACGAGGGGATGGGCAAACCTAACTGCTAAACTAACAAATACCACAAGCCTACTTTACGATTCTTAATTCTGCCCAGAATTCTGCAAGTGGCTTCATTTCGTAGCTAGAGAAGGAGGAGGTGGGGCAGGGAAGTGCATCGCAGCCTGGGGAAGGCTGAGGGAATGTACGAGAACCCAAGCTCTCAAACCTCCGCACGCTCTTTGCTGGATGCAAGACTGATAAGAAGATAGACCAGTGGTTCTCTCCTGGTTTTCTCTTCTTTTTATGTTTTTAAACTTTTAAATTGAAGTCTAAATATGTGCAGTTAACTGTATCGCTTTTATCACGTGACCATGTGATTGTGAAAACCTTGTGACTGACACTCCCTTTATTCAGTTTATGGGTATATGGGTAAAAAAATAAAGACAAAATAAATAAATGAATAAATAATGGGAGGGGGTTAAGAGTATGGGATATTTTGGGTATTCTTTTTTTCTTTTTCTTTCTTTTGGAGTAATGAAAATTTTCTAAAATTGTTTGGGGTGATGAATGCACAACTATATGATGATACTATGATTGTATACTTTGGATGAATATGGTATGTGAATATATCTCAATAAAATTGCATATATATAAAAAACGAAATGAGCTACCAAGCCATGAAGAGACGTGGAGGAAACTTAAATGCATAGTGCTAAATGAGAGAAAGCAGTCGGAAAAGGCTATCTACTGTGCAATTCCAACTGTAGAACGTCCTGGAAAAGGCAAAACTACTAGGACAGTAAAAAAGCTCAGTGGTTGCCAGAAGCTTGGAGTGAGGGATGGAGGGATGAACAACAGGACATTTTTAGGGCAGTGACACTACTTTAGTACTTGAAAGTAGTACTCTAGGGTGACACTCTAGTACTCTAGTGGTGGATCCATGACATTTTGCATTTGTCAAAACCCAAAGAACTGTGTATCATAGAGAGTGAACCCTAATGCATGCTAATAATGTAACAATATTGGTTATAAAGTGTAGTAAATGTATCACTCTAATACAAGATGTTAATAATAAGGAGACTATGTCTGGGAGTGTATAGAGAAACTCTAATTTCTGTGCAATTTTTCTGTTAACCTAAAAATAAATTTATTTAAAAATAATAACATATGCAGTAAAGTATATTAATCTAATGTATATAGCGCAATGTACTTTTGCATATATATTCACCCACATAACCACTACCCAGATCAATGTATCGAATGTTCTCTGCATGCCTAGTAGAGCCCTCAGTCAATAAGAGAAGTAACCACTCTTCTGATTTCTTTCACCATTGATTTGCATTTTCTGTTCTTGGACCTCACATAAATGGGATCATTCAGTGTGTTCTCTGCATTTGTTTTCTGTTGCAGTACAACAAATCACCACAAACCTAGCAGCTGAAAACAACCGTGTTTATTATCTACAGTTTCCATGGGTCAGGGGTCTGAGCACGGCTTAGCAAGCTCCTCGGCTCAGAATCTTGCAAGCTGCAATCAAGGTGTTAGCTTGACTGTGTTCCCATCTGGTGACTTGACTGGGGAAGAATCTAATTCTGAGCTCAGTGAGCTCATTGAGGTTGTGAGCAGAATTCATTTCCTTGTAGGATTGAGGGCTCTGTTTTTCTTGCTGGCTGTCAGCCTGAGGCCACTCTCAGCTCTCAGAAGACACCCGCAGTTCCTTGCCACATGGCCCTGTCAGGCCCTCTCACAGCACGGCAGCTTAGTTCTTCAAAGTCAACAAGGGAGACTCTCTCTTCCCAGTTTGCTAAAACAATCATATAGAAAGTAACATAGTCAAGGGAGAAACATCCCATCGGATGTGACAAATCACGTAACCTAATCAAGGGAGCAAGAGCCATCACCTTTGCCACATTCTATTTGTTAGAAACAAGCCATAGATTCTTCCTGAACTCTCAAAGGGAGGGAATTATACAAGATTTGCAACTCACAGGGGTCGCTCTAGGATGTGTCTGCCACATTCTGTTTTATGTTTGACTTGTTCGGTTCAATCTGTCATTCAAACTTACAGCTATAAGAGATTCATCCATGTTGATGAATGTTTCATTTGATCATAATTTTTCATTATTATTCCGTAGTCCTCTGCATGAATAGACCACAATTTATTTTTCCATTCTACTATTGATGGATATTTGGGATGTTTCTAGTTTTCAATTATTATGACTAGAAGTTGTTTTCAATATTCTCATACATGTATCTAGATGGCTGTATGCATTCATTTCTCTAGAGTATATAATTAAGCCTGGGTGGTTTTTTTTCCCCTCTGTAATTTAATTTGTGTAGCACTTATCTATATTATTTCCTTCTTGCTGCAATTTTAAAAGTCATGACTACGGATTAGGCTGGAGGATAAAGGAGGTGTTGACTCTTGAAAGGATATACAATTCCCTTCTCACCAAGGGTGGTGGTGATTTGATTGCTGTTTTGAAAGCTTCACTGATGATTCCTCTCTCCTCCATCATTTCTTTCAGCAACTAATAAGCATAAAACAGCAACCACCCACCCTAAACGTGAGGAAGATTGCATTGTAGTTGCTAGTCTGGTTTCAGTGGGATATAGGTTTCCAGCTCTCAGGAAAACCCTTCTCTATACTTTACCCAGTGTGTGGTTTCTGTCTGCACAGGCGTAAGACCAGCCACTGGACGCTCCTTCCGGTCCCACCAAAGCACATGGGAGACCCGAAAGGAGCTGGAGCCCAAGTCTTAACCTTGGGAGGGGACTGTGAGAGGCAGCCTGCCCCCACTTACACAGAAGGAAATGGAAAGGTTTGGCCCTGTTTGGAAAGAAAAGCCAGGTGACGAATAAAACAGAAATACACAAAAAAGAAAAAACCCTCCAGACTTTCCTCAAAGCCTGCAATGTCTCCTCTCCACTGTGGCCAAGAAGTAAACAGACCTCACAAGGAGTCCTTAAATAAAGAGGAAACCCACTTTAAGGATTTCCGGACCTAAACATTGAGCAGTGAATGATCAGAATTGAAATGATTAATAGTTTTTCTACATAACAGTCTGCATGGAAGTATTTGTTGATGGCATGACTATACATCTAATCACCCAGCCAGAAATTTCAAATTCTCTTCAGTTAATGTTGCCTCATCTCTCACAGCCAATCCAAATAATCACAAGTTCTTTTAATGCAATCTTATAATCAGCACCTTAATTTATCCCTTCTTCTTTGCCTCCATGCCTCTGCTCCCAAATCCTACATCATTGCTTCCTGGATCCAAAATAATGGCTACCATATATTAACATTCACCCTCTGTCAGGAGGTTGTATATAATGCACTTTATACACATTTTGTCATTTAATTGCAGAACATTCCTGAGAGGGAGATACTTTTATCTGTATTCTACCTATGACAACAGGTAAGCTTGGGGAATGTAGAAACCTTGCCAGGTCATGCAGCTTGTAAATAGCAGAGGTGGGATTCAAATCCACATCTGTCAATGCCAATGTCTGTGCTCTGCAATGTGACACCCTAATGGTCAATCAATTCTGCCATAGAGAAATGCATATGTACTCCTCTGCTGATGAGATGATGTTATGGTGGGGAACTAGAAATGGTTTCAACAGATCACTGCACTTGCTTTTCAACTATTGCCAGAAAGAAGGGCTCCAGAATCATACTGAAAACACGATAATCATATTGGCAGAAGTCTGTGAAATTTTGTCAACATGTGTCCAACTATATTAAGTAACAGGTCAAAATCTTCAGTTCCTTATGGGTACATTTTCCACCTGATTTAGCCTGGTGTGATCATTCGTTCATTCAGCTAGTGTTTACAGAGCACCTGTGGTTGCCAGGCACCCCTCTAGGAGCTGGAGATATGACTATGAACAAGAAGACGAAGTTCCTGTCCATGTGAACCTTACAGCCTAGTAGAAGAAATAGGCAACAGACAGATAGACAAAGTGTTGAATGACTTATATGCAGTAAGTGCTACAAAGGAATGAACAAATTGCTATCATAGAGAATAACAGGGATCAGTTGCATTTCAGTTTTACTGAGAGATGAAAACTAAAAAGGAGTTCAGGTCATGCTACTTTCAAGCAGGAAGGAAGTTTCAGGTAGACAAACCATATGTTCAAAGCCTCTATGTTGTGAAAGGGCTTGAATTGTCCCGGGAACTCAGAGGTTGAGTGCAATAGCAGGTGGTAACTGAGGGCAGAGGAACATATGACAATATTGATGAGGTAGACTGGAGCCAGAGCAAAAGGGCAAGCTTGGACTGAGTTCTAAGTGCAATAGGAAGGCAGGAGAGAGTTTGATGCAGAGGAGCAGCATGATAAAATTTATGCTTTAAAAATCCACTCCAAATTCTTTGTGAAGAGTGTTTTGGAGAGGGGGCAAGAATGGAAGTGAGGAGATCATTTAAAAGGCTTTTGCAGCCCCATTTACTCTTTTATTTTTTTATTTGCATATGGGCAGGAGGCACCAGGAATCAAACTCCAGACCTCCCGTATGGCAGGACGGAGCTCTGCCTGCTGAGCCACAGCAGCCTGCCTGCCCTATTTACTCTTGTAGTTGTCCAAGTGAGAGAAGATGGGCTTGATTAGGATGGTTCAGTGAAGATGAAGAGGAATAGGTGGATTTGAGATATGCTCCTATGGAAGAATTGACAGATGGATCAAAAATTAAGAGTAAGGAAAAGGAAAAATTAAAGATGACCTTGAGATTTTTGGTTTATACAAGTGGGTAGATGGTGGTGCCATTTACTGGGGACAGCAAATTTAGAAAGAAAATTAAAAGCTCTTGGCTTGTAAGTTTGATATGCCCATTAGAGATCTGAATGGAAAAATTAAAAGCTCTTGGCCTGTAAGTTTGATATGCCCATTAGATATCTGAATGGATATCTGAAAGGCAGATGTCTGAAGATCAGGGGAAAAGTAAGAGGTGGAGATAGAAAGTTGATGGTCATATGCATATTAGTGGTATTGAAAACCAAGGGAATGAATGAGCTCACTTAGGGAAAAGAAAGAGGAAAATGAGCTGAGAGCCTTGGAGGACACCAGCATTTAGGTGTCTGGCAAAGGAGGAAGAGATTGAGGAGTAGCCAGTAAGGGGAAGGAGGCAAACCAGTCTATGGTGCCAGTCAAGAGTGAAGGCTTAAAGAATGAAGAAATGGTAAACCGCAGCAAATACTACCGAACAGTTGAATGGGATGAAGACAGAAAATTGTCTTGTGGATTTGCCGTAGGGAATGGAGCTGAGCTAAAATGAAGTGGATTAGGAGCGGATGAGAAGTCATGGAGACAGCATGTGTAAATATCTCTGCCTAGAAATGTGGTTGTGAAGAGGAGCAGAGGAGTGAGGCAGTAGCTGGAGGGTTGAAGAGCCAGAACTACAGAGAGTGTGGGAGAGACGGGTCTTGCAGGGAAGGAAGGGAGAGATCCTGGGCACCCCTGGAGAAGCTGGGCTTTGGCAGGAGGAGGGATGCTTCTTCCACTATAGTAGGATGGAGGGAGATGCTGGTGGGTTTAGGCTCCATCTGATGCCTTCCATTTTCTCAATGTGGCAAGAGGTCTGGCCATCAGCTGAAGGGGAGAGAGAAGAGGGACTTGTTGAGAAGAGAGGAGAAGCCAGGAAAGAGCCGGCTTATGGAGTGGTGTTAGTCTGGGTCCTTGAGAAGTAGATGCCAAGATACGAATAAACATGCAAGACTTTTATTAGTAGTATCAACTGTGTGAGAAATTGAGATGGAAGCCAGAAGAGGCTGGGAGAATGTCAGAGGGTAATGGAAGTCTGACACTGAGTGAAGGAGACAGGGAAAGAAAGTTGGGTGGAAGCATCCTAGAATGCTGTGAAGTCTAGGGAAGGTTTCAGAAGCCCAATGGGGAGTCCTGAAGACAAAGTCGGCTGTGAGAGGACTCGTGTCTCCTACCATTGAACCTGCTGTGGTGTCACTGCTGCACTCAGCCCCTGGCTAGAAGCAGCAGTGGGAAACATGCCTTAGTGGATTTCAGAATGCAATGGCTGGGGCCCCTGGCCAATCACACTCCCTGTGGTTGGAGGTCAGTGAAACACACTCTCATGATCGTTACAAATGGTAAGTTGAGTTTATGAAGATTTTCATAGTCATGTTGCCAGGCAATGTTGGGCACCCATTAGAAGTCTGTGAATTTAAATTTAAAGTGAAAGCCATGTTCCCTTGGAAACTGAGATGCTCAAATTTAGACACTTCATGAATGCCCAGTTGAGCTCTATGGCTCTGGTGGACAGTTGGTAATTCCCAATATGAACAAATTTCAGGCCAGTAGCAATCAGACCATATTCTATTAGGTGAAGTTTTGAGAACTTGCCTTCTTACTTCTTGTGTTCTAGATTGGATATGAAACATTTTTTTGAGAAAAAGTGTGTTCCTCCTGTAGCAAGTGCCCCAGTCCACCTTTGGACAAAGGTGTGGGAGTTATCCATCTGCTCAGGTGAGAGGGGTGGCCAGGACCTTGAATTCTCATAGCAGGTTGCCAAAAGGTAGCTTCTGACGAATTGATTTTTATGTATTATTTTGCTGATGTAGATATATTTGGAAACTACACTATAGCAGACCCCGTCTGTGATCTCCCCATATTGTCTCACCCCACCCAGAGATGTCCTATAGCTTTGGTGTACGGTTTCCTCACATGCGTATTGCTTCCTTTCTCAAGCATCCTTTTTGGGGGACTTCCTCTGACTACAGGAGTTTGCTTGGCCTGCATACAGGGCAGGCTGAGAGTGCTAGGGAGTTGAGGCCCTCACAAGTAATCCTCAACAATGGGAGAGGAGGGTGGGTGGACAAACGCCCCAGCTGTCCTGACCCTTAGTGGGATGCTCTCATGTAGGTTCCATGGAGTCCCTCGGAGGTCCCCCGGCAGGATCAGTTCCAGTTGTCCACAGTGCTGACCCACTCACCAATGCCCACCTTATTGACTTTCTTCCTTTTCCTGTTTATGGCCCCGCTCCTGTACCAGCGCTCCCTGGGGCCATCTCCCAAACAAAGTACTTGCACCCAAATCCTTGTATCAGGGTGAAAGGAACCTAAACTAAGACAAACACAAAGCAGCAGAATCCCACCACATACACAGTTACCATTTTGTATTCTTCTGTTCTTCTTTCTGTGTGTGTATATGTATGTGTGTTTTTTCCCTCTTAGAAGCAAAGTTAATATTGTATATCCTGTTTTTTTCCCTAAACCTGACATGCTATGCATCATATGTTGTTACTGATTTTTTAAAAAAATTTAATTGTGGTATTGCAAACCATGCCTCAGGTCATGAAAGTATAGACAGTGATTGTTAATGAAACATCGCCTACTATTTCTTTGGATATGTGCCAGGTTGATTTTTAAGATTATCAATCTGCCTTTAATCAGTTATAGAAAATTATTCTACACTGACTAGGCTTTTTCCAAAGGATATAACTTCTTTTAACTACTGCAGCACAACTTTAGGTAAGCAGCTGTAGGAGGCTGCGTGAAGGGTATTGAGTTTACCCTTTAGGTAAAGTAGATCTTCTTGGATCTGAAATAAGTAAATTCGTTTCCACGAGTTTGATGTATTTGATCTTCTTCCTTCAGTGCATGTCGGAGAACTGCTTCTCCTGAGCAGAGCGTGGGGGTCTTGCCTACAAGTACTCTATGGGAATAGCTATTGAAAAGGTGCC